>BQNB010058860.1:0-37580 GCA_026074375.1 Tanacetum coccineum
CTAACAATATCATGACACTTTTCTACAAAGTTTCTATTTTTAGAAAGTTACCGAAAGTAAGGATAATATAATCGAAACTTCATATTACGTTATTAATTAACTAACATTACGAACCCATTTCTCATCACAACCCATATTCCAAAGTTTACGCAAGTTTGACTTTCAAAAGTCAAACTTCGTAGTTGACTTTTACCCCAAAAATAACCAAACTTGACTCGGCCGTAAAACGTTCATTATTAAGAGTTACGTGATGATCCAGCTAGCGAAACGTAGCTAAAGGCGAACACTATCACTTGACATAATCAAAAATTTCTCGACTAGCTACGGGTAAGTCAAACTTTCTGGTCAAACTTGGTCAACCCAAAAACTATTAAAACGACATTTTTGACATAATCCGACTACCAAAACACGCTTAACTATCCTATTTGATCATACCAAAACCATCAAAGTTTAGTCAATAACCAAACGCACTTTCAATAATTTCAGCACTTACACGAAAATGGCAAGAACCAACTAAAAACCTAACTTCTTCAAATCTTAATGCATGTAGGATTTTAATAGTGAGATTTGTAGTTCTTGAAACAAGGATTAATAATATGTAAGTACATTTAATTGCATGTCGGAAAATTAACCGGAAAGTGGTTGTGTTTGTGGTAGCCGGTTCGAACATAAGAAAGGGAGGAAGAGAGTGAAAATTTTTATAAAGTGTTTATAAGTGTGTGTTAGGTCCTATTTATAGAAAACAAGTTTAGCACTTTGACAATTTTAGTCCCTCTTTCTCACTAGTCCTTCAAAGTTAATACAAAGTGTTTATTTCGTAAATAAAATCGTCCAAAAACTCGGGTTACACCACGTTAGTAAATATTTTAAATCCTTCCCACTAATTTTACTTTAAAACGTTAAATCACGTAAAACACGACCTTTAAACACGGTTTTTACAAAAACTCAGGGAAACGCCGTAAAATACAAAAATAACTTAATCACGCTCTCAGAGCAACAATATAAATTTTTCTGACTTTCTTAGATACTAAAAACAAATAGAAACTCAATCACGGCTTGAAATTACCCTATAAATGGAAATTTTCATCAAACCTTATATAGCATAAACGACTATAATTAATTACGTAGAAAAAATAATTATCTTAGCTTGAGATAAATGTTGACCTGAAACTCGGGTTGTTACATGTGTGAACACTAATACTGAATAAGCTTGAGTTATGATATGTTTATAACTACGTTGGCCACCGTATTTATATCTGTATCCTTTCCCGGTCGTGTTCCATATTAGGTTTACACATTTTAATGATTGACCTTCCTAATACGATATACTATATGACCACATAAGCGAGTGGAAGCAGAACACCGCGGACATAGATCCTATAATGCAATTATATGAAGGTTCCTAAGTTATTGTCTAGGCCAACCTACCTAGTTCTTTATAACCTTGGCTTTAATTACCAATCTATCACACCCCATCATAGGCGGAAACACGAGAATGCAACACAATGATCAATCACAACGCAAGATACATAATAGAGAAAACTAAAATGCATAAATAAAGAGTCATGATGACCATCAACCTCAATACATCCTTGAGTGATGTCCCATCCAAGAACACAACAAATAGTCTCTTACAAATCCAAATTCCCGCGCAAGGGTCCATAAAATCTTAAACATTAATCCTCAAAAGAAACAAATCTATAACATACTTCAAAAGCAAGACCTTTCAAACATGACCCATACATGATACACTTAAAGTCTACTATCTCACATATCAACCTTAATGATCATTCTCTTCACCTGAAAATGATACTCAAAAACATCAACAATAATGTTGGTGAGCTCGTAGGTTTGACCTTAAACCCAGTTGATGTGCCAATCATTTAAACAGTGAACAATAGTGCTATATAACAGTGAATATATGCAAACAACCTATGATTTAGCATCCTCGCTAATCATGTACCATGACCTAGCATCCCCGCTAGTCACAACTAGCATGTCCTAATGCTCTTGGAGTCGCAACTTCAATATGTCACTTATGCACCTAAAGGGCCTACTAGCTGGAGTACTAGATTAGGGCAGGACCACACAAGACATGGCAAATCCTTACCAATCACCCTTGTTGTGCATCACAATGCATGCAAGTCCAATCAATCCACATAAGACATAGAAAATCCTTGCTAATCACAAACATTTCCGTGCATCTCAATGCATGCAAGAACAAATCAAACCATATAATATTCACATAGCATTCATAAGCACATAATTCTCGCAAAACAAAACCACATTTTGCACAGTTAAGAAAATCACATTTCAAAACAATTTAAGTATCATTTTCCCCCAATGAAAAAATAGTAAAAATGGGGCTACGAGAACTCACCTCAAACAGCAAACTCAATATCACACTAGAAAATGAAATGACGTCTGAACACGACCTAGTCCAATTAATGTTCCACTTAGACACTCATTTCCAAAACAATTTTCAGATTGGATGCATAGAGGTCAGATGCGCGTTGTACGGTTATTCTTAACGTTTTCAGTAGAGAGATGGTTGACAACTTAACTCATACTTAACTCTAAAAATAACAACTTCATATCGTACGTAGGAAGACTATACTTATACTATTTTAATAATAGATACTGTAATAACTACTTATATATATTTATTTTATAGATATATTGTTATATTTATATTATATATATGATAAGATTAATTTCATTTATATATATATATATATTTATATATATATATATATATATCACGGTAAATCCATTCGGTACTCTTAATTTCCATTAATTCATCATTTAAGTTATAAGAAACGAATTGTTTATCTATATTATACAATTTAGAAAAGTTTTGAACAAATATAATTTTCATCTTTTAGTGGACTTATTAAAATAATAATATTTTATTTTATTATTAAAAATCGCGTTTTGAGTAAAAATTCTAAGTATATACTTTTTTACAAAATTTCAAAATGACCTGTACATTTATACAATGTTTTCCAAGGTTTTAAACCTCAATTTCACTATTTTCCAAGGTTTCAAACAATTTCCCACAATTTCACTATTTTCGGACAAAAACTCAAATCCTTTCTCGCAATGTTCACCAAATCGTATTTCTCCAAAACAACTTTTAACATCAATTCATAAATATGTTTCGCTTCCCAAAAGTCCGTCAAAACTCTCAAAACAACTAGTTAACGCTTATTGGGCTTTAAGGCCCAATAAGGATCCATATATTCTGAGCCCAATATAAAGCTCATTAGTATACATAGCTTAAACCAATAAGTAATAAAGTAATCTAGACCACAATAAGCCTCTCAAATTAAGCCACGGGACCAAACAATAAGTAACAAAGTAGCATGGACCACAATAAGCCCTTAATAAGCCTTGACCCATAAGGACTTATTGGGCCGTGAACCCATAAGCTCTAAAATCAATATATTAAGCTTAAAAATAAGCTAATAAGCTACGTATCGTATTTGGTTATTACCATAAGCTATAATAATAGTCTACAAAAATACGACATACTAGGGTAATAACAGAAAACACTTTCCTCAACATCCTTAAAATTTCCGAGAGCCATTAAGCTCAAAATAAGCCACGAAAAGCTCAAAATAAGCCCAATAAGTTATTATCCAAAATAGACTAATTAGCAATAAATCTTTTTCAACCATCACAACCACAATATTACAACTAACAAAACCTCATTTTCCTTTCCTTTTATTTTCGAACCAAACGCACACTTTTATTACTTATTTCATTTTTGAGTTTTGATTTTTATGACGATCAACTTGTACAACTAACATCTGTGCATCATAAGGTATTTAAAAGTACAAAAATATTTGAAATAAGATGAATTACAAAAATTGTCACTTTTGAGCAAGATCGACACGAACCAAATAACCCAAACGTTGTTTAAATGCTAACCTGAGTACTAGAATCAGCCCACGACTCCACAAATCTTCATGTTTTTGATCAAATTTCAAAGTTTATAAGAGTGTGTGTGTTAGGTCAGACTAACCAACAAGAGAGAAAAAGAGGAATGTTTTTGGTTATGTGTGCTTTTGCTTAAGTTATAAGCACATAGGGGTACAAAGGATGGACTGCTTTTGCTAAAATAATGCCACCTTGTCTCCCACAAGGTTAGAAACCGGTTGGAGTATCCTAGCGGGATCGAGATGCTTTCTTTTTGTGTCGGGTTCACTTAAAACTCAAAATCCGTGATCATAAAATATTTCCCGAAGTTACTTAGCATTTTTATTCATCTTAAAAATACTTTTCCAATAACTTAGAGTATTTACTTGACATATTTTCTTGCTTTATTCCCTAAAAACTCATTTGGACATTAACGGACGTGTCGGGACTCATTTTTTAGCATTTCTCACAATTCACTGGCCAAACCACCCGGAACATAAATAACATAATAATACCCTCTAAAAAGGATTATTATACACCATAAAACACCTAAATCTCATAGATTCGCCACAGTCAACACAATACATATTCTAATAAAATTGACAAACGCCAAATAGTCGAAGGACTAACATTAGAATATTAAAAACACAAAAAGGGCAAGGGTTACACCAATCTTGACAATGGTTTGTTAAAACATTTTCGACAGCGGTTTGTGTAACACCCCCAAAATAGGTCACAGCGCAAATATGTCCGGGAGCGTTATTTCATAAGTACATTACCCAAGCTATGAGAGAACGACCTCTAAATGAGTCATTTAAAAAGTAATCTCCTTGATTTAATTTAAATTGAACTTGTTATAGCACTTGTCCCATATTACATCACAATGAAACTCTTGAAAGTAATACAACGAGATTTGTTTGTAGAAACCCATGTATGTAATCTTGTATAGTCTAGACTCCGATGCACATCATGTATGTCAAGCATCTAATTCACCTAAGAAAAACATGCTTAAAAGTGTCAACATAAAGTTGGTGAGTTCATAGATTCTTGTAATTTTAAATGTTAGATCAAAGATTTGTAAAGAGTATATGACCATTTCAATCGTTAGAATAGTCACCAAAAATGTATGCATGAATATTGAAATCAAATATGTGTATGACTATTGTATCCTATACGATAGTCACAAAAAGTTGAGTATAGTCGGAACAAAGCGTTTGTAAAGTATGCATGACCATTGTATCCAATACAATAGTCATCATGTGTGATTCGATTGCACCCCTAAGTTTATGAAACTGCGACGTTGACTTATATGTATGCCACTTTATTCAAGGCATAGTAAGAGTTCATGAGTATATAGTTGTTGGCCCTTTAGACACCAATCCAGTCGTGCTCTGACATGGTATAACTTTCGTTTCCAGTGATAGCTAGTCACTCGAACGGGGATTGTCAATCCCAAATAGATCTATTTGATAACATTCGCTCTTACCCTACGAGTAATTTACAGTTCATGCAACATAAACTAATCTGTAATCATAAGAGTAAAGTTTAGTTGTTGCATCCATAAGTAAAAAACAAGTATTGTATCTCAACGTGAGATAAGCAAATGAGTGTAAAACGAAATTGTAACGAGTTTGTAACCAAGTTACCACTATCAAGTATGTATAAGAGTATGCAAAAGAGATTCTACATGAATATGTAAACAAGTTGTAACAAGCATGGATTCTCCCTCGAGATTTGTAAGGTAATTATAAAACAAGTGAAAGAGGGGCTATAAACTCACCTTGAGTGAATGAATCAACAATGTAAATCACAGAATGAAAATGCATCACGCAAACGTCCAAATGCAACTTAATTAGTTTTAGGTCGCATGAGTACTAAGTACTTTGAATAACTAATAATGCATATAATTCTATCTAGTTACATCACCATCTAATTGTATTTGTGAAATAATATTTAAATCGCATTTGATAAATAATAACCATGTATTTGTAGTCGTATAGTCGTATAAATAATTCAATCGCCTTTGTAAAATAATATTTATAAAGTTTAAAACATGTATAAATATTATTTAAATGATTCTAAAATGTTTCGCAAATTTTTAATTAAAAACGAACCACCACTATTCATGTCAGGAAATAGTGCACAAGTATAAAATAGTGCGTATCTTTCTCGTTTTAATTCCATTCTATACGTTCTTTATGTCTACGGTTTCATATTAAGAAGATGTATCAAAATATTAAATTTTAATATTTTTAGTCCTCTGATGAACAATACTTTTACTATTCATGTATAATTTATAAAACTATTTTTATAAAATTAATCGTCGTAATCTCGTAAAAGTCATATCTTATGCGTTTTAACTCTGATTTTAGTGATTCTTTCGAGCACGTCTTCGAAATTAGAAGTTTTATCTAATTAAATATTTTCCAAATAGTGTCTGTAATGAATAGTAATTTGTTTTTATAAAATTATTTTTATAAAAGTATTTATTATCGTAAACTAGCAAATGGCGTATCTTCTTCGTTATAGCTCGGATTTTAGAGTTATCTATATGTCTACGATCATCATGACATGTAGTATTTTAATAAAATATAAAATAAATACTTTATTTTCGTAATTAAAATAGTAGGTTTTGATCATTAGGTTAAAATGTGTATAAAACTTGTTTTTATAAGTTTTTAGCTTAGTTAACCTTCCACAAGTCCTTTACAACACTTGTCTAAGTAATGTCCATCATTTGTCCAAGTAATGTCCTTGACAACAAGTCCTTACATAATTTTCACTTATAAACTTAATAAGTAAATTTTTAAGCAACTAGTTTATATATACCTTTTATAAATTAAACCATACTTGTATAATGTTTATAGTTCCATTCCAACATGTTCTTAACATCAATATAGTATATGAAAAAGTATATCAAACCATGATCAAGAGTAAAAATCCATTTTACATGTTAATATGTTTCCTAGATGGTGATTTACTATATAAACATTATATACACATAAAATCACAAATGTAAGGAGTGTAGGGTTTTTATATGACCTTAAAATGAAGTAGGATGAAGTATAACAAGTTTTAAACCCTAGTTTAGAATCAAAACCCAAGGTTCCAAGATTAGAAAACCCTAATTTCCAATGAAACCCTAACCTTGAACTTTTCTTGATTAACCATTTTAAACACTAAACCAAGCTTCCAATACACCTTAGATATGTCTAATAATGAACCCTGAATACTTGGATTACTTGTAAAATAAAAAATATGAAATGTATATGGGTTGTTTGTTTGAGCTATGGGTTGTAGCATAAGGATAAGAGGATTTTTGTGTTTTCCTAGTTGAAAATGATAATTGAATGAAGTGTCAAGTTTACTTACAATAGTGTGCCTTTTATACTAAAAATATCTAGGAACAAGATCCATATAATTATCAAAGAAAGTAAGGTTTTGGTGTAAGAAAGGATGGGAAGGTGTAAGAGAGTTAGAAGTGAAGAATAGTTGGTATTGTAAGATAGTATGCTTGTTGGAGTTTATAACATGTGTTAGATTACAAAAGAAAGTTGTAGATATTATTTCTCTTGCTTTCTAAGCCCTTATCCGGCCATATGTATATATGTATAAGTAAATTATATAATTTTTTAGTATTGGGTACAATTATGGGTATTTGGTTGAGTATAGATAGGTATTGGTGATTCCGTGAATGCCTAAATGTATTTTATCATGAAACGTAAACACTTTACGTAACCAATACAAATAAAATGTGCAAAGTTAATAATTATCTAACACTTGCTTGATATAAACCTTTAGTTGTTTGATGCACGTTTACCTTGAATGATAATTTTTAGCTTACGCGATTTAACTTACGATTAAAATTAAAAGCAAACGCGTACGAGACTAAAAATAAATAATGAAATAAATGACGTTGTAAAATGACCTGAAAATATGGATTGTTACAGTCTCCTCCTGTTAAAAGAATTTTGTCCCAAAATTCTGTTTGAGTTGCCTTCCGAAATGGTGTCAATGAAGAGGTGTGGGTAAAAAAAAATTATAAGTGAACAGTGACCCCAACGGTCATGAACAGTGACTCCAACGGTCACTGAACAGTGACCAACGGTTACCCCCTCCTTTTTAAATACCAGATTTTTATCCTCTATTTCTCCACACAACACTAAATCTTTCACTTAAATTTTCTCTTATCTAATCCTCAAAAAAATGTTGCATATCATTACACTCTTGGCGATGGCGAGCGCGATAGCACTCGGTATTTATCTTGCATACATCCCATGCGAAGAAGATTTTTAGTATCTGGCCTTTATTCTAGCGATTCTCGCGCCGATTATTGTCCTAGCTATTGGCGTGGATCTACTTTGGAAGAAATGATATTATTTCTAGGGGAGGGTTGTAATAAAACTTGTATTTCCTTTATGTTCTTATGTAATCTTATTTCTAAGATAATAAATGGATGTTGTGGCAACAAATCTATTTGTTATTTTTATTTATGTCTTTCGAATATTTTGTTACCATGCTTAGTAACTCATTTGCATTCCCCTTCTAAATTGCTTTATCTTGAGCGTTCAAGATTAGTGACGTTGGTTTAATATTTATTGTTGTGACCAAGGCTCTGCTTCTAGTAGCCTTATTCGTTCCCTTCGCCTTAACGTGTCAGTTATAACATTTTTTTTTGACATTATATAGTAAGGTGGTGTAAGAGTATACTTAGTTATTATGATTGTTAGTTTGGTTCCTCGTGATAAATACATTTTATAAATACACATACAAAACTTGATATAAATAGAAAATTGTTTCTTGATAAGAAGTTTTAAGGTAACTACTCTCAGCATAGGCATGGTCCTTCTTGAATTATACATAGGTGATCAGGCTATATGTATATTTGAGGGCTAACGATGCGATGCTCATTTTTGTCAAAATAGTGTTATAATTTCATAATAGTAGTGGGAGTGGCTTATATAAATGAGTAGAGAATTAAAGTAAGTTTTGATGAAATTTTCACAACACATTGATTTGATAGATAATTTGAAATCATTCGTACAACACAACAAAAATTTAGGAGAAAATACAACGAGAATTCTTAAAGGAATAGAGTCTAAGCATTGATATCATCCTCCATGTCGTTAATGTCTTGATTGGTTTCTCCTCCTCCTAAGGCATGCACCATTCCTTGTGCTCCGGTACCTCGAGCTTGGTTTCTATGGTTTTGATTCTTTCACTCCGGGCAATCACTCCTGTAATGCCCTTGATTCCCAAATTCATAGCAAGTGAGGTTTCTCTGATTGTTATTAGCGGTAGGATTCCAACAATCCCTTGTCAGATGGCCGACTTTCTTGCAGTTCGCGCACTTTGCAATGCACGGGCCATTATGGTGAAACTTGCACTTGTTGCACAATGGAAGAGTTCCAGCGTACTCCTTCCTTTCACCAGACCCAGCGGTATAAGCTATAGCCACACCTTGCTTCTTGGGAAGTTTTTGTTGAGTTTGGTTGTTGTTATCAAGTTTCCTCTTGTTTTCAGCCGGACATTCAGCAAAGGTGCTGATCTTCTTGTACATCAGTTCAATTGCAAATTAAATTGCATCCAGCATGGTCTTTGACTTAGATGCCATCACACTTCCATGAATCATGTTGGGCAAACCACCAACATACTTCTTGATCTTATCCGACTCTTCAGGAAACATCCTAACACACATCAATGCCTGTTCCTACAAACGTTAGTTATAGCTTATCACATCGGTACTTGAACCATCAGATTCCACATCTCAACCTCAAGCTTCTTAATCTCGCCCCTTGGGCAATACTTATCGGTCATCATCTTTTTCAGGTTTGTCCAAGTCATTGCATATGCAACATCGTGACCAACAGTCCTAACGTAGGAGTTCCACCACGTTAGAGCACTTCCAAGAAGAGTATAAGTGGTAAACTTGATTTGGTTTTTCACAGTGCAGTTGCTTACACGAAACACAGTTTCCATTTTTCAAACCACTGAGTCAACTCAACAACTCTTTTAGTGCCTTTGAAATTTAGGGGTTGGCATTTCATGAAGTCTGGGTAAGTGCACTCATGAGCAAATCGTTCTGTCCTTTTAACACCCGTTCCTGAATCATGGTTATATTTGCCATTTATGCTTTTGGTTGCATCACGTTCTGCCAACACGTCAGCAACTCCTTAGGCAATTAGTGCCTTAAGTTGTTCATCAGTCAAAGGGGTAGTGGTGGTGGTTGTTGTGGCTGGGGTGGTTCTGGTTCTAGGTGCTTTCCTTAGAGGCATTTTCTTCAAAATCAGAAGAGTAATAAGATTAGTCTAGTTCTAAAATTCGTGCTCCAAGGGTGAAATGTTGTAAGATAATATGTTAAAGTTGTGTAAGAGTTTTTTGACCATCATGTTATTCGTAATGTCTTGAGAAATGTTCTAGTATTTATATAGATAACTCCTATATAAACAAGTTTAAAATATACTTAGGAGAAGATACGTATATATATATATATATATATATATATATATATATATAAATATATATATAGGATATATAAAAATATATATAATATATATATATAATATATATATATCATGAGTATAATAATACAGATTGTAATAATAACACGGATATTACTCATGTAAGCATCGTAGTATGACCACTAATCTCAAACAGATAGTGTATGTATTCCTTGAAAAAACTTTGTGGTATGATGCAATGTTTGAAAATGGTTATAGTACAAGTAAAAACATTTGACCTAGTTCTCTATAACCTTGGCTCTAGATATCAATCTGTAACACCCCCAAAATAGGTCGTTGCAACAGAAATATGTCCGGGAACGTTACTTCATAAGTACATTGCACAAGCTATGAGAGAACAACCTCTAAATGAGTTGTTTGAAAAGTAATCTTGTTGATTTAATCTAAATTGAACTTGTTATAGCACTTGTCCTATATTACATCACAATGAAAATATTGAAAGTAATACAACGAGATTTGTTTGTAGAAACCCATGTATGTAATCTTGTTTAGTCTAGACTCAGATGCACATCATGTATGTCAAGCATCTAATTCACCTGATAAAAACATGCTTAAAAGTGTCAACATAAAATTGGTGAGTTCATAGATTTTTGTAATTGTTAATGTTGGATCAAAGATTTGTAAAGAGTATATGACCATTTCAATCGTTAGAATAGTCACCAAAAATGTATGCATGAATATTGAAATCAAGAGATGGGTAAACTGATTGTATCCCATACGATAGTCACAAAAAGTTGAGTATAGTCAGAACAAAGCAATTGTAAAGTATGCATGACCATTGTATCCAATACAATAGTCACCATGTGTGATTTTGATTGCACCCCTAAGTTCATGAAACTGCAATGTAGACTTATATGTATGCCACTTTATTCAAGGCACAGTAAGAGTTCATGAGTATGTAGTTGTTGGCCCTGTAGAGACCAATCCATTCGTGCTTCGACATGGTATAACGTTCGTTTCCAGTGATAGCTAATCTCTTGAATGGGGATTATCAATCCCGAATAGAATAAAGTATAGTTGTTGCGTCCGTAAGTAAAAACAAGTATTGTATCTCACCGTGAGATAAGCAAATGAGTGTATAACAAAATTGTAACGATCTTGTAACGAGTGTGTAAACGAGTTTGTAACTAAGTTACCACAATCAAGTATGTATCAAGTATGTATAAGAGTATGCAAAAGAGATTTTACATGAATATGTAACAAGCATAGATTCTCCCCCGAGATTTGTAAAGTAATTGTAAAACAAGTGAAAGAGGGGCTTTAAACTCACCTTGAGTGAATGAATTAACAATGTAAATCACAGAATGAAAATGCGTCACGCAAACGTCTGAATGCAACCAAATTAGTTTTAGGTCGCATGAGTACTAAGTGCTTTGAATAACTAATACTGTATATAATTCTATATAGTTACATCACCATCTAATTATATTTGTGAAATAATATTTAAATCGCATTTGATAAATAATAACTATGTATTTGTGCTCGTATAATCGTATAAATAAATCATTCGCCTTTGTAAAATAATATTTATAAATTTTAAAACATGTATAAATATTATTTAAGTGATTCCAAAATGTTTCGTGAAATTTTTTATTAAAAACGAACCAACACTATTCATGTCAGGAAATAGTGCATAAGTATAAAATAGTGCGTATCTTTCTCGTTTTAATTCTGTTTTATACGTTCTTTGTGTCCACGGTTTTGTATTAAGAAGATGTATCAAAATATTATATTTTAATATTTTTAACTATATGATGAACAGTGATTTTTACTGTTCATACACTTTATAAAATTATTTTTATAAATTTAATTATCGAAATCTTGTAAAAGTCATATCTTATGCGTTTTAACTCCGATTTTAGTGATTCTTTCGAGCACGTCTTTGTAATTAAAAGTTTTATCTAATTAAAGTATTTTCCAAAAAGTTTTTGTAATGAATAGTAATTTGTTTTTATAAAATTATTTTTATAAAAGAGTTTATTATCGTAAACTTGCAAATGGCGTATCTTCTTCGTAATAGCTCGGATTTTCGAGTTCTCTATATGTATCGTCATGACATGTAGTATCTTAATAAAATATTAAATAAATACTTTATTTTTGTAATTAAAACAAAAGGTTTTGATCATTAGGTTAAAATGTGTATAAAACTTGTTTTTATAAGTTTTTAGCTTAGTTAACTTTCCACAAGTCCTCTACAACACTTTATAACACAAGTCTCATATATTTAGGTTCTTTAGTCCATCATTTGTCCAAGTAATGTCCATGACAACAAGTCCTTACAACATTTTCACTTATAAACTTAATAAGTAAATTTTGAAGCAACTAGTTTATATATATTTTTTATAAATTAAACCGTACTTGTATAATGTTTATACTTCTATTCCAACATGTTCTTAACATCAATATAGTATATGAAAAAGTATATCAAATCATGATCAAGAGTAAAAATCCATTTTACATGTTCATATGTTTCCTAGATGGTGATTTACTATATAAATATTATATACACATAAAATCACAAATGTAAAGAGTGTAAGGTTTTTAGATGACCTTAAAATGAAGTAGAATGAAGTATAACAAGTTCTAAACCCTAGTTTAGAATAAAAACCCAAGCTTCTAAGACTAGAAAACCCTAATTTCCAATGAAACCCTAACCTCAAACTTTTTTTGATTAACCCTTTTAAACACTAAACCAAGATTCTAATACACCTTAGGTATGTCTAATAATGAACCTTGAACAATTGTATTACTTGTAAAATCAAAAATATGAAATGTATATGGGTTGTTTGTTTGAGCCGCGGGTTGGAGCATAAGGATGAGAGGATTTATGTGTTTTGCTAGTTGAAAATAATAAGTGAATGAAGTGTGAAGTTTACTTACAATAGTGTTCCTTTTATACTAGAAATATCTAGGAACAAGATCCATATAATTATGGAAGGAAGTAAGGTTTTGGTGTAAGAAAGGATGGGAAGGTGTAAGAGAGTTGGAAGTGTAAGAATAGTTGGTATTGTAAGATAGTTTGCTTGTTGGAGTTTATAACATATGTTAGATTACAAAAGCAAGTTATAGATATTATTTCTCTTATTTTCTAAGCCCTTATTAGGCCATATGTATATATGTATAAGGAAATTATATAATTTTTAAGTATTAGGTTCAATTGTGGGTATTTTATTGAATATAGATAGGTATTGGTGGTTTCGTGAATGCCTAAATGTATTTTATCGCGAAACGTAAACACTTTACGTAACCAATAAAAATAAAATATGCAAAGTTAATAATAATCCTCTAAATAATTATCTAACACTTGTTTGACGTAAACCTTTAATTGTTTGATGCCCGTTTACATTGAATGATAATTTTTAGCTTACGCGATTTAACTTACGATTAAAATTAAAAGCACACGCGTACGAGACTAAAAATAAATAGTGAAATAAATGACGTCGTAAAATGACCTGAAAATACGGATTGTTACAGTTTGTTAAAACATTTTTTGCAGCGGTTTGTTGAACAATTTTGGCAGCGGTTTGTTCAAAACTTGTTTCGCAGCGGTTTGTCATTTCAGTTTCGCTAGCAGTTTACTAAATAGTCTTTCCAGTGGTTTGCTTCATTAGGCAGCGGTTGTTCAATTTTGGCAACGGTTTGCTTAACTACTTGGCAGCGGTTTGCTAAAAGACTCCGAGGCAATTACTATACTTAGACAAATTTCCGTGAAACACAAGCTTGGATAATTAATAATCAATGAATTATAATTTACACTTGGACTTAAAAGACGATTAATTCTAAAACCATAAACCTTAATTTCAAACAATTATACATTCACGGTTTTCTCTTGATTTAGTAAAATCCTGAAAAAGTCGTTTCTTTTCTCGGTTTAAATCATAGATTTGTAAAATCCCATGGTCATTAATTAAATTCATTTAACCACAATCCAATCACAACACATCAACTTAAGATCCTACAAATCATTCATAACTACATCAAAATGTCAAATACCAATACCTATTTGCAAACTAAAACATCAAATGCTCTTCACAATGCCATCATAGAAGCAGGTGATAAAGACCATCCACCCATGTTAGCACCTTGTAATTACCTTCACTGGAAATCCAAAATCAAGAGATACATCGACACCAAACCTAACAATGAACTCACCTACTATTGTCTCCAGAATCCACCCTATAAATTCAAATGGACTGAGAAGACTATTCCAATTGCTGAAGGTAGTTCAGAAACCACTACAGAAGGTTGCATAAAGAACTATAAGAATGTGTCACAAGACATAAATAACCAATTGGATGCTGAAGCTGTTCAGATAATTCTCACAGGGATAGATAATGATATCTACTCCATAGTTGATGCTTGTCCAAATGCATGTGAGATGTGGAAAGCAATTGAAAGGTTGAAACATGGTGAATCAATCAATGTTCAAGATCTTGAAACCAATTTATATTAGGAGGTTAGAAAATTTACATCGGAAATCAGTATGATGTTAGTTCTTACTTGAATTACAGCCAGAATGGCAAAGGTTTGTGACGCTTGTTAAGCAAAGTCAAGAATTGAAGACTGTCTCCTACCACAAACTTTATGACATTCTAAAGCGACACCAAAATGAAGTCAACAAGATAAGAGCTGAAAGACTAGCATGTACTGCTAATCCACTTGCACGTATTTCTCAACAACAACCAGTTTAGCATCCTCAAAACCATCCTATTCACTACACTCAAAATTCCTCAACTAAATCACAATAAGATGCTACCAGAAACAGAGGTAAAGCAATTATTAACTCTCTATCACAAACTTATGATCAAGAACCTAAAATGGCCGCTGACGATGATGCATTGTCAAAGGAGAACGAGATTGATAAACTCGTGGCTTTAATTTCTTTGTCATTCAAGAAAATCTACAAACCTACCAACAACAACCTCAGAACTTCATCAAACACCAGTAGAGCACAACAGAATAATACTTCAAGAATCAATAGAGGAACTGGGTATGATAATCAGAGGGTAGTTAATGTTGCTGGGGCTAGGGAAAATGTAGGTACATAGGTGGTGCAGCAGTCTAGGATTCATTTTTATAATTGCAAGGAATATGGGCATGTAGCAAGGGAATGTCAAAAACCCAAACGGGTAAAGGATGTAGCTTATCACAAAAAGAAGATGCTTTTGTGTAAGCAAGAGGAAGCTAGATTTTAGTTGAATGCAGAGCAAGTTGACTGGAGGGATGACACTGATGATGAACCTGATGATCAGGAATTAGAAGCACATTATATGTACATGGCATAGATTCAAGAAGTTACTCTAGATGCTAGAGACAATTTTGTATTCATCTTTGATACTGAGCCGTTGTAAAAGGTACAAAATGACAATGATAACTATAATGTGTTTGCCTATGATAGAGAACATCCTGAGTAACCTAAATCTTATCTGGAGGAACAAGGTGATACTAGCATCACTATTGATTCATTGGATATGAGTCCTAACAGAGAAACGGTTAACCAGGATGATGATGATCTTGCAAGAGAACGTGATTTGCTTGCTTCTTTAATAGATAAACTAAAATATGAAATTGATGACATTAAAACTCGTAATAAGCTTTTGGAATCATCAAACAAGACTTTATTTGATAAATTGAAAGGTGAAATTGAGGATTTTAAAACCAAAAATAAAATTTTAGAATCATCAAATAACCATTTCAAAGAAGCAAACAATGAACTCTCAAAGACTAATCAATTGATGATCAAAGACCTGAAGAAGTTCCAAGCTAAACTTGATAGATATCATGATGTGAATTACGCGTCAAAGATGGAAATTGATTGTGCAAAAGCTAAAGGAGATTTAATGTCATAAAAAATAGAATCTCAAAAGTCATTTAATGTATATACTTGAAAGATAAATGATTTAAATCAAATGATTTTAGAAATGAAAAAGGAGCTTTTTGCACATCAAGAAACCATCTCCATAATGTCACAAGAAAAAGAGGCTCAGAATAAGTTTTACAAAACTCGTGAAGACAAAAAATTGAAAAGGTCATTGCTTTAGAAAACAAAGTCAAGGTTTTGGATGATATTGTATATAAAGCCGGTCAATCAGTTCAAACAATGAATATGCTTAATTGTAATTGTAAAACGAGTTTTGTTAAACTCGAGTTCCTTAAGAAAGCTCAAAGAGCGAATCCTCGTTTGTATGATATAGGTTACTATAATGATAATCTTGCTTTAATGTTAGCCCCTAAATTTGACAAAACGATTCGTCTTACCCAAGAAAGTCGATCAAAATTAAGTGATTTAGTCAGACCTTTTGATTATAAAAATTTGAATAATCTTAATGATTTGTTCGTTCCACAACGTGAAAATTCACCTGAACAAATATATTTTTCAGAAAGGTCAAAAATGAGTCATATACTTGCTAAGAATGAAAATTCAAAAGAGTCTTTTAATAAACACACAACTTTGTTAGAAAGACGGATGGATGAATCCATTCTGTAGGATCAAAAGTGTAAAAGCTCTAAAAAACTTTTCAAAATTAAAAGTAGTTTTGACACAATTTTTGATGGAGTGGAACGTTGCAAACAAACAATAGCTAAAAGAACATATTTTGGTCATATGGATCCATTCATTCAAAATACAATCGAAGTAAATTTTTGTCCCCAAATTCGAAAAATCAATGCTGATTTAGAAAAATTTCACTTATGTTTAAAAGAGGAAATGGTTGCTGATTTGAGATACTTTAATTTTCTTGAAAATGAAATAGAGTCTCCTCAATCTCAACTAGTAACTCAAAGAACATAGTTTTTGAATGAAATCGATCGACTTTCCTGGGAATATTATTATGTTAATCACATGAATGTTATACTGTTGTGTATACTACTCTCAATGAATTCACTGACTTACAATGTGATTATGTGGACCAAGTTGTCAAATGTGAACGTATTGAAAAAGAGCTTTCAAAATTAATACAACGTCAAAGAGTTTTGAAGCACTTCAACAAGATGCTATCAATCTTGAACTTGCTTTACAACAATGTCAAGAACAGATAAAAAATGACAAAGCTTTCAAAGAAAATCAGTCAAAAGTATTTCTGAAAGAACATGAACAATATTTTGAAATTCAAGACTTGAAAGCTCAATTACAAGACAAAGGCATTGCAATAAGTGAGTTGAAGAAAGTCATTGAAAAGTTAAGAGGAAAATCTGTGGAAACTATGTTTGAAAAACCATCGGTTATTCGACAACCTATTACTTTTAAAAGTCAAAGACAGTCAATTTTAGGTAAACCGGCTACTTTTTCAGATTCTCTTGCAAAGAAAGATTTCTCAAAGTCAAAGTCGGTTACTATAAATGATATGTAAGAGGATTTTTCAAAACTAGTCACTGCATAGATTTTGCCTCAAAATGTGAAGTCAATTTTAAAGAACACAAATGTGATTACACCCGGAATGTATAAAGTGCACACAAAGCCTACTCAAACTAAAACACCACAGTTTCCTCAAGACATTAGGAAAACTAATAAACGTGTGTCTTTTTCTACAGGAGTAATTTCCAATACAGGTGTTAGCAGACCACAGCTTAAGAGCAATCAATTAGAAGATAGAGTCATGCATAACAATAGTCAAGGAAAGAAGCAACAGGTAGAAGACCACCGTAGGAATTTTAAGTTCTCTAATAATAAAACGTCTGTAACTGTGTGTAATGACATTTTGAATGCTAAAACCTTGAATGAAACTTTGTTTGTGTTACTTATGGAAAATGTGTGCTGAATGACAATCATGATATGTGTGTTCTATTAATGGCGTGAATTCAAGGACTAAATATCCAATTGCTTTGCCTATTAGTACTAGAGAACCTAAGCGAACAGTGAACCAATCTGTTGCAACACCCCTTAAGAGAAATGTTGCTGCAGAATCCACTAACCAAAAACCTAGAAGAACAATTAGGAAGCAATATGAACAAATTAATAAGACATGTAAATGGTGGTACTCTAAGATCACACCACCTGGATATAAATGGAAACCTAAGACTAGTACAGTGAATGTTAAACCAAATGTTAGTATGCCTCTAGGAAATATATCTAGAACTACTAATATTTCGGAATCCATAACACTTAGGGGATCCACTTTGTCTAATACTTCATTGTCTTCTAATTCTTTTGCATCTGATAAAGATATTTCTATTCATCGTCGACTTTAGGTGCTCAAAGCACATGACGGGATATATCAAGCTTCTAAGTAATTTTGTAGAGAAATTTCTAGGTACGGTGAAGTTTGGAAATGATCAAATTGCACCGATTCTTGGTTATGGAGATCTGGTTTAAGGAAATATCACTATCAAGAGGCTTTATTACGTTGAAGGGCTGAATCATAATTTATTCTCCGTTGGTCAATTCTATGATGCGGATTTGGAAGTTGCTTTTCAGAAGTCTGCATGTTACATTCGTGATTTAAAGGGAAATGATCTTCTCACAGGTTCTCGTAGCACAGATCTGTATTCCATCACTCTTCAAGACACATCCACTCCCAATCCAATTTTCTTAATGGCTAAAGCTACATCGTCACAAGCTTGGTTATGGCATCATCATCGTTCACATCTAAACTTCGACACCATTAACTTGCTTTTGAAGTATAATATTGTGACTGGCCTTCCAAAATTGAAATTCCTCAAAGATCATCTATGTTCTTCTTGTGAGTTGGGAAAGCAAAACGTATGTCTTTCAAGACTAAAACTACCCCAAGCTCAAAGAGACGATTACAAATTCTACACATGGGCTTATGTGGTCTTATGAGGGTAGAAAGCTTTAATGGTAAGAAATATGTGTTGGTAATTGTTGATGACTATTCCAGATATACTTGGACTCGCTTCTTGAGATCCAAAGGCGAAACACTAGAAGTTTTCATCAATTTCCTCAAACTTGTTCAAAGAGGACTTCATGCTCAAGTTAGAACAGTTTGAACTGACAAAGGTACATAATTTTTGAATAAAACTCTTCATGCATACTTTGATCAAGAAGGTATTGAACATCAAACGTCAACTGCTCGAACAACTAAACAAAATGGCGTTGTTGAAAGACGAAACCGTACTCTTGTTGAGGCTGCTCGAACAATGCTAAGCGCCACTAAAGTTCCTTTGTTCTTCTGGGCTAAAGCAATTGCCACAACATGTTTTACTCAGAATCATTTACTCATAATTCCTGGACATGAGAAAACACCTTACCACATCATCAATGGTTGGAAACCATCTGTTAAGTTTCTTCACATTTTTTGCTCTCTGTGCTACATCGTCAGAGATGGTAAAAATCTTAACAAAATGAAGGAAAAAGGTGATGCATGTATTTTTGTAGGGTATTCTACTCAGTCAAGAGCTTATATGGTATATAACAAGAGAACAAGAGTAATAGTTGAAACCATTCATGCTAACTTTGACGAATTATCTCTAATAGCGTTAGATCTTGTCAGTTTTGACCCTGTTCCACAATGTTCGAAGACGGTACTTGAACAAGGCAGTTTAAGTCTCGGTCCCCAAAGTCAAGAAAATGTTCCTCAAGCAGCTAAGACAGTAACAATGTCAAATGAGCTGGATTTGCTATTTAGTCTGATGTTCGATGTATTACTTAATAGAACTACTACAGTTGTGTCAAAGCCTTCCGTTGTAACTGCTGTTGATGCCCTTAATCAACGTAAAAAACAAAATCCATCTACTTTAACATTCGTTGCTGCAGATACACCTCCATTGATTAATAAAACAACACCTGCAACTATAAATCAAGCACCAACTCAAGCACCAACTATCATTGCTATTAAGAACATTAATCAAGCAGAAATAAATACAGAAAATGCACAAGTTGAAGAACATAAATTTATCAACATCTTTAGTACACCAGTACAAGACCGAGAGGAGACATCTTCTCGATATGTTAACTCTTCAAACATGCATACTTTCTATCAACGACATCCTTCTGAACATGGTTGGACTAAAGATCATCCGTTAGAATAAGTCATTGGAAATCCTTCTCAATCAATTAGAAAAATACGTCAACTAGAAACAGATGGCAAGATGTGTATGTTTGCACTCACCGTGAGTCGAACCGAACCGAAAAACATCAAAGAATCCATGGCTAATTCTGCATGGATTGAAGCGATGCAGGAAGAACTTCACTAGTTTGATCGATTAGATGTATGGGAATTAGTCGACATACCACTATACAAAAATGTCAATAACATGAAGTGGCTCTGGAAAAACAATGGGGATGAAGAGAATACTATTATTCACAACAAAGCTCGTCTTGTAGCTAAGGGATACAGTCAAAAAGAAGGAATTGATTTCGAAGAGTCATTTGCACCTGTTGTTCGGTTGGAAGCTGTACAGTTATTCATTGCGTATGCTGTACACAAATCATTTCCAGTATACCAGATAGACATCAACACAACATTTCTTTACGGACCTCTAAAGGAAGAAGTGTACATAAACCAGCCAGATGGATTCGTAGACCCATATCATCCTGACCAAGTCTATCGTCTAAAGAAGGCATTATATGGACTCAAACAAGCTTCAAAAGCGTGGTACGATGAACTCTCCAACTTCCTGGTATCTAAAGGATTCTCAAAAGGTTCTATTGATCAAACTCTGTTCATAACTAAACATGGGAAAGACATATTGATTGGGCAAATTTACGTTGATGACATAATTTTTGGTTCTACCAACTCAAAACTTTCTAAAAGCTTTGAAAAATTATTGCACAACAAATTTGAAATGTCTATGATGGGGGAGGTGAATTTCTTTTTAGGAATTCAAATTTACAATTCCCCACGTGGTATCTTTATTAACCGAGCTAAGTATGCTCAAGAGATACTTATAAAGTATGGTATGACCTTATGTGATAGCATTGGTACTCCAATGGCTACAAAACACCTAGATGCTGATTTGAATGGAACTCTAGTTGACCAAACAAAATATCATTGCATGGTTAGGGCACTTATGTACCTAACAGCAAGTAGACGTTCATGCAACATGTTATTGTGCTCATTATCAAGCGAGACCGACTGAGAAAAATCTAACTGCGGTTATACGAATCTTTCGGTACCTAAAGAATACCATTAACATAGGTCTATGGTATCCGAAGGAAACCAATTTCGAACTAACAGCGTTTTCAAATTCAGATCACGCGGGATGTCTCGACTCACGAAAATGTACATCTGGTGGCATACAATTTCTAGGAGGTGATAGGTTAATCAGCTGGTCACTAAAGTAACAGGACTGCACTTTGATGTCTTCAGCAGAAGCCGAGTATGTGTCTGTATTTGCGTGTTGCGCTCATGTTCTATGGTTGATAACTCAGCTCACAGATTATGGCTTTCACTTTGATAAAATACCTATGTATTGTGACTCAAAGGCAGCCATAGCCGTCTCGTGCAACCCAATCCAACATTCCTGTACTAAGCACATCGATGTCAGATATCACTTCTTAGAGGAACATGTAAAAAATAATATTGTTGAATTATTCTTTGTCGAAACTAAATACCAGTTAGCTGACCTGTTTACTAAAGTCTTACCTGAAGATAGGTTTAAGTATCTCATCAGATGACTCGGTATGAGATGTTTGACTCCAGAAGAACTGGAGATTCTGGAAAACGAATCTGCTTGATATACTTCAAACATCAATTTGTAAATATTTTAGAAAAAGAAAATACAAAAATATAAAACCAACAAAAAGAAAATATAAAAATATAAAATTTATAAAAACAAAATATAAAATCAGAAAAATTTCAAAAATACCAAAAAGAATCTTCTTGACATGTCTCTTAGAATCGATAACATTTACGTACCTAGAAATGTTGATTAACATTGACACGGGTGTGTAAATGAAGTTCGAGCAAGAGTTCAAACATTTCAAAACATGTCATTTCTAAATTTTCTATAATGACTTATGTACATTTCAGTGCATAACTCAGACCCGAATGTAATAGGGGTGTGTACGCTTTAGTGTACTTACACTACAAATAAAAGAGAAGTCTTTTATCATGTATTTTAAAAATCATTAAACATAATTTTTCAAAAAGAACTTCTCATGTCAAATTGTTCACAATATACTTTATGGTATCTTTCCATAATAAGTTACTAAAATTATGTGTTTAACACTCCCTTCCTCAAATAAGTTTAAAATTTGTGGTATCAATTTTTTCTCAAAATGTCATATTTATGTAGATCAATTTTTGAGAGGGAGCTTTTTAGACAAATCCTTTTAATGTGTTGGGTACATCTCATAAATGTCAATTTTATATATCCAAACACATTTCGTGAAATTAAAATATTGAAATTATAATGTCAATTAATAATATACATTATTTATTAAGGCATCTCACTCTGTCTTCAACATATTTGTGGTGTCATATCATTTTTTTCTTGTAATGTCATGTTTTAAAAATTAGTGGTATCCTACATACTGTGTTGAAGGGGAGCTATCATAAAAACAAATTCATGCAATTCAGTGGTAACATTTTTCTCCCCATGATATTTTTCATGTCAAATTTTAATCAATTGGTATTTCAAATACTAAGAGATTTATTATTTCAAATAAGGGGAGAAAATGTGATTAAAATGGAATAAAGAAGAATGTGATCTTTGAGACTCTAAGTGCAACTCTTTCCTTCATGTGCAAAACAATTTCGAATCTCGATGCACATGCGTAGGGGGAGTATTTCAAAATGTCTACATCAAAGGTTTTATGGTTCGATCTATATACCCACAACCAATTAACTTACGACATCGATGAAGTCACAAGGTGGTTAAGGTTAGGTATATGTCTTATGATCCAACCAGAACCGGAGGGATCTACCCAAGGGCAATCCATAGTTAGAAATAGCAGTCCTTAGGTATGATTGGAGATGAATGAGAATAAAGGAAAAATGCCGACTAAGGTTGAGCTAACACTAGAACAATCACAACAAGGTGTTAGTGATGACGTCTTGGTAAGCATTGTATGGGTTGAAGAATGAAAAAGAAAAGTATGAATAAAGGGTAAAAATGAAGCAGCCCTCCACATAACTTTAGGCAAAAACCGGGTTAATACATAATCTATCAAAATCACAAAGATGATTGTTGGTATTGAAGAAAGACGTCATAGACCCAGTGATGCAATGCACAACCCTTCCAAGCCATTCGAGTTTCTATAAAAAGAAACTTGTCTTTTTTTTCATGAAGATACACACGTTATCTATTGACCCTCTCACTTCGAGATTATTGATATGAATAGGTGGCAGTCAGCTCTAGCCTCTGATTACTAAAACTAAAATGCACAAATCGAGTCTAGAGCCAAGAGAGATCAAATTATAAATCTCATTAGGACACAATCAATGTATAACACTTATTGTTCACCCTTAAACAACATTTGGTAACAAAGAGTCTTACGCATTATCCTTGAGATCTTGCCAGAACATTCGGAGTGGTACTCTTTAGTATTCACAGTGACGAATGGAAATCCTTCTAAAGTCAACCTCAAACAGCTCTGCGGTAGGTGACTTGCAAGATTTTATATAAATCAAGCTTGTGCCAACTGGATATCGATTTGGTCATGTATATGAATTGACAAATTAATCAGAAAGATAGTAACTATCTGATTCACTCTTACCGTGTTTTTTGCTTTGAGATGCTCTGGTAATGAGAACGGCTAGTACTTTTTAAGATGATTCATATGAATTCTATCTGATCACAGGCAATATTTATACTGATTAACGAGGAACCGTGGTTATTGCAACCGTATTCGACGAAGTGACAAAGACAGTTCCGTCCATATTTGTTGTTTATCACTAACTTTAAAATGCAGATTTAAATGTCGGTGTTGCAACGGTGTACCCGCGAAGTCGGATTCATTGACACATGCTCATACTCAAGCTTTAAAAGTCTATCATTCATCATCGAGATTGTTGATACCAAACTTCCTCATCATCAAAGAGCTTCAAAGTCAAATAAAGAATAGTCTATTAAGGAAGATTGTTAGTCTTATGTTTATATAAGTCAAACAAGAATGCCATTAGTATGAGTATGTTGGTCAAAAGCACAAGTTGATAAAGAAAGTCAAATCAAGATGATTCAAGTCAATGAGATGATGCAAGATTAAAGATATCTAGAACTCATTGTCAAAAATAAAGGCTCAAGTTAAAAATGAAGGCTCAAGATCAAGATTTTGATTTGACTTTTGAGCTTTGCCTTCTTTTGTGTTGTCTTTGTCTTTTCTTGTTTGTAATGGCTTTATTCATTCATGCTTTGTGATCTTGATCTTGAGCCTTCATTTTTTACTATGAGTTCTTAAGATCTTTAATCTTGCATCATCTCCTTGACTTAAATCATCTTGATTTGACTTTCTTGATCAACTTATGCTTTTGACCAACGTACTCATACTGATGGCATTCTTGTTTGACTTATATAAACATAAGACTAACAATCTTCCCTAATAGACTATTATTTATTTGACTTTGAAGCTCTTTGATGATGAGGAAGTTTAGTATCAACAATTTTAATGCTGAATGATTGACTTTTAAAGCTTAAGTATGAGCATGTGTCAATGAATTCGACTTCAATGGTATAAGGTTGGAACACCGATGTTTAAATATGCATTTAAAAGTTTAGTGATAAACAACAGAAATAGACGAAAGTGTCTTTGTCACTTCGTCGAATACGGTTGCAATAACCACGGTTCCTTGTTAATCAGTATAAATAATGTCTGTGATCAAATAGAATTCATATGAATCTTCTTGAAAAGTACTAGCCGTTCTCGTTACCAGAGCGTCTCAAAGCAGACAACATAGTAAGAGTGAATCAGAGAGTTACTATCTTTCTGATTAATTCGTCAATTCATATACATGACCAAATTGATATCTAGTTGGACAAGCTTGATTCATATAAAATCTTGCAAGTCACCTCCGCAGAGCTGCTTGAGGTTGACTCTGGAAGGATTTCCATTCGTCACTGTGAATACTAAAGAGTATCACTCTGAATGTTCTGGCAAGATCTCAAGGATAATGCGTAAGTCTCTTTGTTACCAAATGTTGTTTAAGGGTAAACAACAAGTGTTATACTTGGATTATATCCTAATGTGATTTATAATTTGATCTCTCTTGGCTCTAGAGTCGATTCGTGCATTTTGGTTTTAGTAATCAGAGGCTAGAGCTGAGTGCCACCTATTTAATATCAACAATCTCGGAGTAAGAGAGTCAATAGATAACGTGTGTATCTTCGTGACAAATGAGACAAGTTTCTTTTGAGAGAAACTCGAATGGCTGGGAAGGGTTGTGCATTGCATCACTGGGTCTATGACGACTTTCTTTAATACCAACAATTATCTTTGTGATTTTGATATATTATGTATTGACCCGGTTTCTGCCTAAAGTTGTGTGGAGGGCTGCTTTGTTTTCACCATTTATCCATACTTTTCTTTTTCATTCTTCAACCCCTACAATGCCTACCAAGACGTCATCACTAACACCTTGATGTGATTGTTCTAGTGTTAGCTTAACCTTAGTCGGCATTTTTCCATTATTCTCATTCATCTCCAATCATACCTAAGGACTACTTTTTCTAACTATGGATTGTCCTTAGATAGATCCCTCCAGTTTTGGTTGGATCATAAGACTTATACCTAACCTTAACCACCTTATAACTTCATCGACGTCGTGAGTTAATTGGTTGTGGGTATATAGATCAAACCATAAAACCTTTGATGCAGACATTTTCAAATACCCCCTACACATGTGCATCGAGATTCGAAATTGTTTTGCACATGAAGGAAAGAGTTGCACTTAGAGTCTCAAAGATCACATTCTTTTTTATTCCATTTTAATCATATTTTCTCCCCTTATTTGAAATAATAATTCTCTTAGTATTTGAAATACCAATTGATTAAAATTTGGCATGAAAAATATCATGGGGAGAAAAATGTAACCACTGAATTGCATGAATTTGTTTTTTTGATAGCTCCCCTTCAACACAGTATGTGGGATACCACTAATTTTAAAAACTTGACGTTACAAGAAAAAAATGACATGACACCACAAATATGTTGAAGACGGAGTGAGATGCCTTAGTGAATAATATATATTATTAATTGAGATTATAATTTCCATATTTTAATTTCACGAAATGTGTTTGGATACATAAAATTGACATTTATGAGATGTACCCAACACATTAAAAGGCTTTGTTTTAAAAGCTCCTCCTTAAAAATTGGTCTACATAAATATGACATTTTGAGAAAAAATTGATACCACAATTTTTAAACTTATTTGAGGAAGGGGGTGTTGAACACACAATTTTAGCAAATACCACTTATTATGGAAAGATACCAAAAAGTATATTGTGAACAATTTGACATGAGAAGTTCTTTTTGAAAAATTATGTTCAACGGTTTTTAAACACATGATAAAAGATTTCTCTTCTATTTGTAGAGTAAGTACACTGAAGCGTACACACCCCAATTACATTCGGGTCCGAGTTATGCACTGAAATGTACATAAGTCATTATGGAAAATTTAGAAATGACATGTTTTGAAACGTTTAAACTCTTACTCGAACTTCATTTACACACTCGTGTCAATGTTAATGAACATTTCTATATATGTAAATGTTATCGATTCCAAGAGACATGCGAGAAGATTCTTTTTGGTAATTTTGAAAATTTTCTGATTTTATATTTTGTTTTTATAAATTTTATATTTTTGTATTTTCTTTTTGTTGGTTTTATATTTTTGTATTTTCTTTTTAAAATATTTACAAATCGATGTTTGAAGTATATCAAGCAGATTCGTTTGCCAGAACCTCCAGTTCTTCTAGAGTCAAACATCTCATACCAAGTCATCTGACGAGATACTTAAACCTATCTTCGGGTAAGGCTTTAGTAAATAGGTCAGCTAACTGGTATTTAGTTCCGACAAAGAATAGTTCAACAATACTCTTTTTTACCTGTTCCTTTATGAAGTGATATCTGACATCGATGTGCTTGGTACGGGAATGTTGGACTGGGTTGCACGATATGGCTATGGCTGCCTTTGAGTCACAATACATAGGTATTTTATCAAAGTAAAAGCCATAATCTATGAGCTGAGTTCTCAACCATAGAACATGAGCACAACACGCAGATACAGATACATACTCGGCTTCTACTAAAGACATTGAAGTGCAGTCCGGTTTCTTTGACGACCAACTGATTAACTTATCACCTCTAGAAATTGTATGCCACCAGATGTACATTTTCGTGAGTCGAGACATCCTGCGTGATCTGAATCTGAAAATGCTGTTAGTTCGAAACTGGTTTCCTTCGGATACCATACACCCAAGTTAATGGTATTCTTTAGGTAACAAAAGATCCATTTAACCACAGTGAGATGTTTCTCAGTCGGTCTTTCTTAATAACGAGCACAATAACATGTTGCATGAACAATATCTACTCTACTTGCTGTTAGGTACATAAATGCTCCGACCATGCTATGATATTTTTTTGGTCAATTAGAGTTCCACTCAAGTCAGCATCTAGGACTTGACTTTCTGACTTTTGACCTTTTGTCACATAAAAGCGATTAATGCGTAACCGGTAAATTTTCAGAACTTATTTAAATAATAAATCATATTTATTATTACATAATTGTCGTTTATAAATTTGATTTTCAATCTCATTTGGCTTGAAAACGAGAATATCTTGTACATTTTAAAAACCGCACACAACGCGTACCGACACGATAAAAATTAAATTATACTTAATTATCAAAATTTATTTAATAAAAATATTTAGCAAATTATTTAGCATTTTATTTAAAAACGTTTGTTTTAAAACGCAAAAGTTCAGGTTAAAACTTAGTTTTCGGTCAAAGCTTAAAAGCGATACCTAATAATTGATAAACATTTTTAAGTGAGTTTTATAAAAACATTTATGAAATACTATCAAGTAAATACTCATTTTTTTATGAAAAATCATTTGGAATGCAATGACGCAAGTTTCGTGTTTGAATCATCCATTAAGTATCTTAAACGAGTCCCGAACCAATACTTTACGAAAATTTCGCTTTTGGTCCCTGTGGAAATATTTTCACCATAAACCACCCTTTACCCATTAAACCTTAGGCTAAATAAATCCAACAAGCTTGCAAGCCCACTAACCCACTATGTGTCAAACGTTCCAAAATAATTTCTTACCAAAAATTTAGCAAAACAATCAGTTCATTATATTTCCTAGCACTGAATCCCATATGAAACTTTGTCACCAAGAAAAACTAACCCCCTTTTATCCATTAGCTCTTTTAGACTTCCCCGAGCAATGGATACTTATGCAAGAAAATACATTATATAGTGGATTAAATCCAAGAAGTCACCAACAAGATGTAACCTTTGCTTCCACTCTTACAATCACACGCCAACTTTTATGTTGTAGACTAGTCACTTCCATTTTTTTTTGTTTCCTATGAATAAACAACAATAAAAGCCTATACCTTAGACTTGTGGTTAACCAAGACAACAAGCGTGCTCACTTTCTCTCTTTTGGTTCCCAATTCACACATCCAACACCATGCTCTACATAGGTCATTCCATGTGTGGTTCCCTCATAATAAACAATATTAAAACCCATGCCAAGTCTAACTATTTAAGACATCCATACTTCTTTTCATTACCATTTTTCAAAACAAAACACACAAAAACTTGTTACCTATCTCTTTTGGCTCGGTTAGAAATAAAGAAGCACACAAAAGTTCTCAAGGTTTTGTTTCATAGCTAGTTGAAAGTTTATTGGGTTCATATGTTCGTACGTTTTGATGTATTATCGGCTTGCTCAAAGTAGCAAAGAACGATCTTTGTTGTCGAATACCATAGAGAACAAGTTCGGGTAAAAGGGATTCTGGTTCGGTTGATGGCAAGTTTGGGTTCATCGATTTGTATACGTTTAAGTTTTGAGCTACGTTCGTATTCGTTGAGCTCTAGTGTTCGAGTTTGACATCATTTTGTTCTCGTTTTTCTTAGAGGTATATTCTTGATTTTCATTCATGTTTTATTTGTTAATCTTAAAATCAAATCTACAACTATACATAGTAGGATATTATTAACATCTCGAATGCTTCCAAATCAAATATAAACTATGAATAGTTAGCTACATCAATATAAACTAAATTAAGCCAGAAAGGAAGATGACGTTATATTGCTTTATTAATGATCATAGTAATATTTTAATTAAATGTCACAAAGAAAAAATGGTCTTCACGTCATTTTCATGCATTAAAAATGCATATTTACATTTTTGGTCCATGATTTATAAAGAAGATACAAATAAATGTTATAGACTTTTAAAGTAACACTCTTGGCCCTTGTCCCTTTTATACTCTTCAAAATTAGTCTGGAATCGTAACTAGTTATTTTGCACTTGACGCAATAATGTTTATAAAATGTACGTCTCAAAAGTTATAATCAATATAAAAACATTGTATAAAACTTATTTATATTTGTTTCGTAATATTTTTATATTCTAAGTCGCGACTTTATTTTTAGGTTGCTTTTAGAGTTTTACTCGGCTTCCTGGCGTTCATTTCTCGTTATCTTTACTCGGTCTCTCGACGTTTATATCTCGATATCTATTATCATATTGCTCAAGGTGAGTTTATAGCCCCTCTTTCACTAGTTTTACATTACTTTACAAATATCAGGGGATAATACATGCTCGTTACAACTTGTTTACATATTCATTTACAATCTCTTTTACATACTCTTTTACATACTTGATTTCGTTACTTGTTTACATACTCATTTACATATCTCGTGATTAGATACAATACTAGTTTTCACTTATGGATACTACAACTTTGTTTTCATTCTAATGATTATGGATTAGCTTAAGTTGCATGAACTGTTAATTACTCAGAGGGTAAGCACGAATGTTATAAGATAGATCTATTAGGGTTGACATCCCTGTTCTGGTGACTAGCTATCACTGGAAATGAACATTATACCATGTCATTACAATGAACTACATTTACATGAACATTTACTTTGATTGTCTGAAATTGATTGGCATTCATTGGGATACATTTATATTGCTTGAAAAGATTGGCATACATACAAGTCAAAGTGCATTTTCGTGAACTTAGGTGTGTAATCGTAATCACATATGGTGACTATTGTATTGGATACAATGGCCATGCATACATTTCAAATCTTGGATTTAAACACAAGTACATACATTTTTTGACTATTTAAGGGTTGGAATAGTCAGTCATACTTTTCAAATCTTTGATCCAATATTTTTGCTTAAACATTTTATGATACTGTAGTGAGATAGTAGTCACGAAACATTTTACATAGTACTGTGATGATACATTAGGCAAATACATTCATTTGAACTTACATTCATACTTATAAAAATCTATGAACTCACCAACTTTATGTTGACACTTTTTAGCATGTTTTTCTCAGGTGAATTAGATGCTTGGCTTACTTGATGTGCATTGGAGTCTAAATTGACAACATTTCATTCATGAATTTCTACTTACATATAAATGATCAAATCTCGTTGTAATACTTTCAAGCTTTTTAGTGTGATGCAATTATGGGACAAATGTTATATCAATTTCAAGAAAATCAACGAGATTACTTTTCAAACGACACATTTAGAGGTCTTTCTCTTGTATCTTGCGATGTGTATTATGAAGTAACACTCTCCGAACATATTTCTGCTGCGACGCATTTTTGGAGGGTCTTACACATACCATGCTTTATAAGTATCTCTTGAGCATACTTAGCTCGGTTAATAAAGATACCACGTGGGGATTTATGAATCGGAATTCCTAAAAAGAAATTCAGCTCCCCCATTATAGACATTTCAAACTTGTTGTGCATTAATTTTTCGAAGTTTTTAGAAAGTTTTGGGTTGGTAAAACCAAAAATTATGTCATCAACGTAAATTTGCACAAGAAATATGTCTTTCCCATATTTAGTTATAAACAGAGTTGGATTAACATAACCTTTTGAGAATCCTTTGGATACCAGGAAGTTGGAGAGTTCATCGTACCACGCTCTTGGAGCTTGTTTGAGTCCATATAATGCCTTCTTTAGACGATAGACTTGGTCAGGATGATATGGGTCTACAAATCCATTTGGCTTGTTTACGTACACTTCTTCCTTCAGAGGTCTGTAAAGAAATGTTGTCTTGACATCTATCTGGTATACTAGAAATGATCTGTGTGTAGCATACGCAAAGAATAACCGTACAACTTCCAACCAAGCAACAGGTGCAAATGACTCTTTGAAATCAATTCCTTCCTTTTGACCGTATCCCTTAGCTACAAGACAAGCTTTGTTGTAAATAATAGTATTCTCTTCATCACCTTTGTTTTTCTAGAGCAACTTCATGTTAATGACATTTTTGCATAGTAGTCTGTCGACTAATTCCCATACATCTAATCAATCAAACTGGTGAAGTTCTTTATGCATCGCTTCAATCCATGCAGAATCAGCCATGGCTTCTTTGATGTTTTTGGGTTTGGTTCGACTCACGGTGAGTGCAAACATACACATCTCGCCATCTGTTTCTAGTTAACGTCTTATTCTAATTGATTGAGAAGGATTTCTAATGACTTGTTCTAACGGATGATCTTTTGTCCAGCCATGTTCAGAAGGATGTCGTTGATAGAAAGTATGTATGTCTGAAGAGTCAACATATCGAGAAGATGTCTTCCCTCGGTCTTATACCGATATACTGAAGATGTTGAAAAATTCGTCTTCTTCAACTTGTGCATTTTTTGTATTAGTTTCTACTTGATTAATGTTCTCAATAGCAGTGACAGTTGGTGCATGACTTGTTGCTTGATTTGCAGTTTCAGGTGTTGTTTGAATGATCAATGGACGTGTATCTGCAGCAACGAATGTTGAAGTAGATGGAGTTGTGTTTTGTTTTTTACGTTGATTAAGGGCATCAGCAGCAGATACAGTGGAAGGCTTTGACACAGCTGTTGTAGTTCCATTAAGTAATTCATCGAACATCGGACTAAATAGAAAATCCAGCTCATTTGACATTGTTACTGTCTTAGCTGCTTGAGGAACATTTTCTTGACTTTGGGGATCGAGACTTAAACAGCCTTGTTCAAGTGTCGTCGTCTGACATTGTGGAACGGGGTCAGAACTGACGTGATCTGACGCTATTAGAGGCAATTCGTCAAAGTTAGCATGAATGGTTTCAACTATCACTCTTGTTCTCTTGTTATATACCTTATATGCTCTTGACTGAGTATAATACCCAACAAAAATACATGCATCACCTTTTTTTCATTTTGTTAAGATTTTCACCATCTCTGATGATGTAGCAAAGAGAGCCAAAAATGTGAAGAAACTTAACAGACAGTTTCCGACCATTGATGATGTGGTAAGGTGTTTTCTCATGTAGAGGAATTACGAGTGAACGGTTATGAGTAAAACATTTTGTGGCAATTGCTTTAGCCCAGAAGAATAAAGGAACTTTAGCGGCGTTTAGCATTGTTCGAGCAGCCTCAACAAGAGTATGGTTTTGTCTTTCAACAATGCCATTTTGTTCAGGTGTTCGAGTAGTTGACGTTTGGTGTTCAATCCCTTCTTGAGTAAAGTATGCATGAAGAGTTTTATTTAAAAATTTTGTGCCTTTGTCAGTTCGAACTATTCTAACTTGAGCATAAAGTCCTCTTTGAACAAGTTTGAGAAAATCGATGAGAACTTCTAGTGTTTCGCCTTTGGATCTCAAGAAGTGAGTCCAAGTATATCTGGAATAGTCATCAACAATTACCAACACATATTTCTTACCGTTAAAGCTTTCTACCCTCATGAGACCACATAAGTCCATGTGTAGAATTTGTAACCGTATCTTTGAGCTTGGGGTAGTTTTAGTCTTGAAAGACTTACGTTTTGCTTTCCCCAACTTATAAGAAGAACATAGATGATCTTTGACGAATTTCAATTTTGGAAGGCCAGTCACAATATTATACTTCAAAAGCAAGTTGATGGTGTCAAAGTTTAGATGTGAATAACGATGATGCCATAACCATGCTTGTGACGATGAAGCTTTAGCCATTAAGAAAATTGGATTGGGAGTGGATGTGTCTTGAAGAGTGATGGAATACAGATTTGTGCCACGAGAACCTGTGAGAAGATCATTTCCCTTCAAATCACGGATGTAACATGTAGACTTCCGAAAAGCAACTTCCAAATCCGCATCACATAATTGACCAACGGGGAATAAATTATGATTCACCCCTTCTACGTAATAAACCCTTTTGATAATGATATTTTCTTAAACCACATCTCTATAACCAAGAATCAGTGCAATTTGATCATTTCCATACTTCACCGTACCCAGAAATTTCTCTACAAAATTACTTAGAAGCTTGAGATTTCCCGTCATGTGCTTTGAGCACCTAGAGTCGACGAAGAATAGAAATATCTCTACGAGCTGCAAAAGAATTAAAAGACGATGGAGTATTGGACAAAGCGGATCCCCTAAGTGTTATGGATTTCGAATATTAGTAGTTCTAGATATATTTCCTAGAGGCATACTAACATTTGGTTTAACATTTACTGTACTAGTCTTAGGTTTCCATTTATATCCTGGTGGTGTGATCTTAGAGTACCACCATTTACATGTCTTATTAATCTGCTCATATTACTTCCTAATTGTTCTTCTAGGTTTCTGGTTAGTAGATTCTGCAGCAACAGTTCTCTTAAGGGGCGTTGCAACAGATTGGTTAACTGTTCGCTTGGGTTCTCTAGTACTAATGGGCCAAGAAATTGGCTGTTTAGTCCTAGAATTCACACCATTAATATAATGAAGAACACACATATCATAATTGTCATTCAGCACACATTTTCTACAAGTAACACAGATAAAGTTTACATTCGAGGTCTTAGCATTCAAACTGTCATTACACGTAGTTACAAACATTTTATTATTAGAGAACATAAAATTCCTATGGTGGGCTTCTACTTGTTTCTTCTTCGTTTGACTTTTGTTATGCGTGACTCTATCTTCCAATTGATTGCTCTTAAGCTGTGGTTTGCTAACACTAGTATTAGAAATTACTCCTGTAGAAAAAGACACGCGTTTATTAGTTTTCCTAATGTTTTGAGGCAACTGTGGTGTTTTAGTTTGAGTAGGCTTTGTGTGCACTTTATACATTCCGGGTGCAATCACATTTGTGTTCTTTAAATATGACTTCACATTCTGAGGCAAAATCTGTGTAGTGACTAGTTTTGAAAAATCCTCTGACACATCATTTTTAGTAACCGACTTTGACTTTGAGAAATCTTTCTTTGCAAGAGAATCTAAATAAGTATCCGGTTTACCTAAAATTGATTGTCTTTGACTTTTAAAAGCATTAGGTTGTCGAATAATCGATGGTTTTCCAAACTTAGTTTCTACAGTTTTTCCTCACAACTTTTCAATGAGTTTCTTCAACTCACTTATTGCAATGACTTTTTCTTGTAATTGAGCTTTCAAGTCTTGAATTTCAAAATATTGTTCATGTTCTTTCAGAAATACTTTTGACTGATTTTCTTTGAAAGCTTTGTTATTTTTTATCTGTTCTTGACATTGCTATAAAGCAAGTTCAAGATTGATAGCATGTTGTTGAAGTGCTTCAAAACTCTTTGACGTTGTATTACATTTTGAAAGCTCTTTTTCAAGACGTTCACTTTTGACAACTTGGTCCACATAATCACATTGTAAGTCAGTGAATTCATCAAGAGTAGTATACACACCAAGTATAGCATTCATGTGATCAGCATAATAATATTCCCTATAAAGTTGATCGGTTTCATTCAAAAACTGTGTTCTTTGAGTTACTAGTTGAGATTGAAGAGACTCTATTTCATTTTTAAGAGAATTAAAGTATCTCAAATCAGCAACCAATTCCTCTTTTAAACACAAGTGAAATTTTTCTAAATCAACATTGATTTTTCGAATTTGGGGACAAAAATTTCCTTTGATTGTATTTTGAATGAATGGATCTATTTGACTAAAATATTTTCTTTTAGCTATTGTTTGTTTGCAACGTTCCACTCCATCAAAAATCGTGTCAACACTACTTTTAATTTTGAAAAGTTCTATAGAGCTTTTACACTTTTGATCCCACAGAATGGATTCATCCATCCTTCTTTCTAACAAAGTTGTGTGTTTATTAAAAGGCTCTTTTGAATTTTCATTCTTAGCAAGTATATGACTCATTTTTGACCTTTCTGAAAAATATCTTTGTTCAGGTGACTTTTCACGTTGAGGAACGAACAAATCATAAAGATTATTCAAATTTTTATAATCAAAAGGTCTGATTTAATCACTTAATTTTGACCGACTTTCTTGGGCAAGACGAATCGTTTCGTTAGATTCAGGGGCTAACAATAAAGCAAGATTATCATTATAGCAACCTATATCATACAGACGAAGATTCGCTCTTTGATCTTTCTTGAGGAACACGGGTTTAACAAAAATCGTTTTACAATTACAATTAAGCATATTCTTTGTTTGAACTGATTGACCGGTTTTATATACAATATCATCCCAAACCTTGACTTGTTTTCTAAAGCAATGACCTTTTCAATTTTTTTTATCTTTATGAGTTTTGTAAAACTTATTATGAGCCTCTTTTTCTTGTGACATTATGGAGATGGTTTCTTGATGTGCAAAGAGCTCCTTTTTTATTTCAGAAATCATTTGATTTAAATCATTTATCTTTCGAGTATATTCATTATATGAATTTTGAGATTCCATTTTGTATGACATTAAATCTCCTTTAGCTTTTGCAAAATCAATTTCCACCTTTGACGCATAATTCACATCATGATATCTATCAAGTTCAGCTTGGAACTTCTTTAGGTCTTTGAACATCAATTTAGTCTTTGAGAGTTCATTGTTTGCTTCTTTGAAATGGTTATTTGATGATTCTAAACTTTTATTTTTGGTTTTAAAATCCCCAATTTCACCTTTTAATTTATCAACTAAAGTCTTGTTTGATGATTCCAAAAGCTTATTACAAGTTTTACTGTCATCAATTTCACATTTTAGTTTATCTATTAAAGAAGCAAGCAAATCACGTTCTCTTGCAAGATCATCATCATCTTGGTCAACCGTTTCTCTGTTAGGACTCATATCCAATGAATCGACAGTGATGCTAGTATCACCTTGTTCCTCTAGATATGTGTCATTAACAGATCCAGGTTGCTTAGGATGTTCTCTGTGATTGGCAAACACATTATAGTTATCATCATCATTTTGTACCTTTTGCAACAGCTCAGTATCAAAGATGGGTCTAAAATTGTCAGCAACATCTAGAGTAACTTTTTGAATCTGTGCCATGTACATATAATGTGCTTCCAATTCTTGATCGTCAGGTTCATCATCAGTGTCATCCCTCTAGTCAGCTTGCTCTACATTCAACTGAAATCCAGCTTCCTCTTGCTTACATAATATTATATTCTCCTTGTGATAAGCTACATCCTTTACCCGTTTCAATTTTTGACATTCCTTTGCTACATGCCCATATTCCTTGCAATTAAAACACTCTTTAGGAAGTCAACATTGGGGAGATCAAAGAAGACCTCAACATTGGGGGAGATTGTTAGCCTTATTTTTATATAAGTCGAACAAGAATGTCGTCGGTCATCTTTGTAATATTTAGTCTTGTATTGTAATATGCTAGTCGGGATTAATGAGCTTGGACTTTAAGCTAATATTGTCCATGTTATAGGCTTAAAGACCAACACAATCCAAGCCCGGCCTAAGATAGAAGCCCATACGCCAATATGTAGGTAAGGGGTATACATAGGACCCTCTCCATACATGGAGAGGGTGTTGGTTACATTTTGTATGTGTTTCCTCCTAATCTAATCATTCTCTCTTTGTTTCTCTCTCTACTTTTCTTCTACCTTATTTTTGATTATATAGTGCTTATTGTGTGCTTATTTAGTTGTGTTTGGATTAAGTATTTGGAATAACACATTAGTTAGTGTGTATACTACTGGGAATGTGCTTGTACGAGGGATGCTGATTCCAGATGCATTTCTGACTGATGAGATCTGTGCCACTGAGTACTTTAAGGAGTATAAGACGGTGTTTATGAATGTAGATGTTCCAATGAATCAACCACAACCAGTTGTTTCTACCCA
>BQNB010058861.1:0-37580 GCA_026074375.1 Tanacetum coccineum
AGCAAAATGTCTTCTTCTTTTCTCCATGAGTTCCATAAACAATTTTCCTTTTTCTTCATCTGTCAACTCCTCTCTTTCTCTATTTTAGAGTCTCTCAGCTAGTAATATATCAGCCTCCATCATAGCTTGTGTATTTTCCTATGTTTCAATCAATGCTATATTGGCTTCTTCTTGCTTTTTCCTTTCAAGCCTTTCTTCTTCTATGATTTCCGTATCCAACTGAGCTTGAATATTTCTTGCCAAATCTTCATCAATAGAAACTTGATCTTTCTTTGTCAAAGGTCTCTCAGGCTCTTGCATGATGCCTTTTCCTTTGTCTTTAATTGAGGGTTATGTGACAGAAACTATTGGTTTAGATACCTGCTTTTCTAGATCATGAAAAAAAATTCCCTTTGCCTTGGGTTTGGCTGCCTTGATTTCCATTAAAGTCTGAGCCAAAGTTTCTTCAACTATTGTAGGAATTGTAGGAGCAACACTATCTTCAACACCAGCAGTAGTAACTGCTTCACCAGCAGCACTATCATCAACACCAGCAGTAGTAACTGCTTCACCAATAGTACTATCATTAATCTTTGTAATTTGCTCATCTTTCTCACCAGTTGTTGCATCCACAAACATCTCATCACCATCCAGAACTCTAGTATCAAACATTAAATCTTGATCTTGCCTTTCTTGAGTTTTATTAACTAGAGTTACCTCAGCATCTGCATCAATATCTTTAATTCTCCTCCCCTGTTTGGATGCATCCTCTTGAGCACCCAAACTATCATTTGAGGATTCAATTCTTCTAGCTGCACCAACTTTCTTTAATCTTTTAAGACCTGTGGTTCTAAACTTGCTCCTCTTTTCTAGTGCTTATTACCCTCTTTCCCCTGGTCTAGCAATCTCAAGAGCTTGAGTAGATTTAGGTTTTCCAAGTTCAAGAACTGTTTTGCTAATTTTTGGTACATAAAACCATAAAATCATTAAGTTGCATGCTATCCTCATCACTAGGTAGTGGATCATTAGAAGGTGTGAGTACACTTTCCTTATGCTCTGTCTCATCATGAGCAACTTCTGCTTCCTTCCTCTGTTTCCTCTAGGACTTTTGTTTTTTTTTGGGTTGAGCGGATGTAGATGGTTGATCAACAATGGGTATTTGATTGGAATCAGTTAGATGGTCTGAATCCTCACCCATTTCTTCAGAAGCTTGAACCACCATAGTATCAAATAGAGGTGTTATTCTCCTAGAAAAATCCTTTCCTGCTCTCTTCATGTTAGCAAAAATTTTCTTTGAGTGGGAGGGATTAACACAAACCTTCTTGTGATGTGACATGTCTCTAAGCTGTTGATTGATGAAAACTTGTAGAAATTGTGGATACAACAGAAATTTAACCCCTCCATCTAAGTGTTTTACCATAGCATCAAAAATGTACTTAGACAGATTAAATTTTTGGTTTGTTGCCAAGCATATGATCAAAGAAGCCATTGTACTACTGAATTTATTCTAGGCAGTGGATTTGGCACTAAGGCTTTGTGTAATGGTATGAATGAAAAACTTCCATTACGGAGAAAAGAAAGCTTTATAAAATGTAAGCTTTTGAGAAGGTTTTTCATACACCATCTTTGCGAGTTCTTTAAAAATTGTAGTAGTTGGGAAACAATCAGTACCTTCTGCATCTTCCAAGTGAAGATCACTTCTAATGCTTGACTCCATGATGATCATCTTCTTTTTATCAATTAGGGCTTGTAACTGACGTACTCTGTTAACCATCTTGACATTTGATGTCACCCAAAACTGTTGAATACAAGATGCGTAGATAATTGGATTGATAGTTAAAGCATAATGAACAGAACTTGCTTTCAGGAAATCAATAATCTCTGCAAACCCATCACTTTCTATAGGTTTTTTCAAGAACGCGACCACATTGTGCGTTTAAGCAAACTTAGGGCTCGACATAATGATGATTTTAATGATCAAAGACGAAAATTGATTAAGGGTTTATGGTTAGAGAGTGTTTGAATGATTGAAATCGAATAAGGAATTAAATGACACCCTGAATCGAAGTATTTATAAAATCACCCTTAACAGCAGAAACTTCAACTGGCAGCACTAATTGATGCCTAATAGCATTAAGTTAAACCGACAGCAGTAAGTTAAACCTGGCAGCATAAACAAATACGGGCAATATTAATTTAAGCCTAACAGCATTAACCTAAGCTTAGCAGCATTAATTTGAAGCTGAGCAACATTAAATTAATACACCAGTAATTACCCAAATTTCATTCCAAAAAGCAATTTTCATCATCAAATTTGATTCTCACAAGCTCTCTTTATGGTTTTATGCTCACATTATCTCTCAATTCTTTTTGCTTACATAATCACTCATTTCTGTTTTTATTCACACATCTCTCTTTCTATTTTTACGGTCACTTAATCTCTCATTTCTTTTAGCTTACCAAAACACTCTTTCTGTTTTTATATCACAAATCTCACTATTCTTTTGAGGTCACCAATGCAGACAGTTTTGTACAATGTGTCATCAATTTCATAAGTTACATACTGTCATCCCCACTTCCAAATGTGTTAACTTTTGAGAGAGGTAGATCATTAGACTGTTTAGATGTAGTCTCAAACCTAGTTTGAGCATCTACATCCCCTACTATGGTATCTTGGCATCTGGGACCACTACCTGAACCAATTCCCTAAGAACTTGGCTCATTAAGTGTTGCCATGGATTGGGTCTTAATTTATGTTACCATTGTCCTGCTCTGCTTCTAAGCTAGAACTAGTAGTAGCAGCCCTTTCCATTCTGTCACCCAACTCCTTATGGACTGCCTCATCACCAACCTTTTTTAGGGGGACCACTAGACTGAGGTATCTTGATGTCCTGACCTCTTTTGATTTGCCTAGGTATTTGACACATCACATACTTGTGCTTGATATATTACGTGTCTTTTCATCAATTTTTGACTGCATATTGACAACATAAGCCTCCCCTCAATTCAATACCAAAAACTCAATATGCTTATCCTGCAAATGTTAGTCCAAAACTAAAAAGACACACTCCAAAGTCTTTTCTTGTTTAGCAGTTTTAATTATGACTAACAGTTTTAACCAACAGTCTTAAGTATAACTAGCAATATTAATTATATTTAGCAGTATTAACATTGACCTTAGCAGTTTTAACTCTGTCTTTAATAATTATACAACAACATGCCTCTATTCATCACAAGCACACTAGAATAGACTAGATAGAAATGTGAGAATTCATGAGGATCCATATTTATGCATAACCCATAAATAAAAATTAAGAACTATTAAGTCTCAGAGATTAAGTAATCAAAATCCAGTGATCCTGTTTTGATTTTACCTTTTCCAGAAATTCTTCATTTACCATCACCAAAGGAAACAAATCCACCATCATAATCTTCATATTCATTAAGATAGCACTTGTTTCCTGTCATGTGCCTGGAACAACCACTATCAATAACTCTTTTTCTTTGTACTCCTTCTGTTGTGGGTTGCCCTACACATAAAATAAGAGATTTAGACTCTTTTGGGGATCCAAGCCATTATTGACTTGGATCTGCCTCGTGTATTAATGTAAGAATATTTCTTAAATATAGTTGATGCACTGCTGTTTTTTGCTTTCCAAACCCAGCATGCTGAGGCCTTAACAACATTAGCCCCTTTTCCCTTATTTTCACTTACTACTGCTCTATCCCTAGCAGTAGTATGTTTTACCCTAACAGTATTAACATTTGTGTTGATAATACTGCTCTTGTTTGTAAAATGTTTGTTAAAAGGCCTTGAACTTTGTAAATATCCTCTTTTGAAAGCATTTTTTTGTTCTAGGATGGTTCACAATTGATTTTAAGGCAGCATTATTAACTGATCTGATAGTATTAACTGCTTTTGTGTTAGCAGTATTAACTAATCTGACAGTATTAACTGCTGCACCAGCAGTACAAAGTTTCCCTGACTTAGTTAAAACTGCTTGTGGAATAAAACTTCTTTTGGGGTGTGGGTGAGTCATTTTATTAGTAAAGTTCTTGTGATTTACCCTTCTTGAGTTATTCCACACTAGCCTTACAACCTTTTTATCACACACATAATGTAGATGCTCAAAACTCCCACAAACATAACAAGCTTTATTAGTCATTTTAAAATCACTTCCTAGTCTTTAGGACATAAGATTGTTCCAATTTCTTTGCTTCCCTCTAGGATGGTGTTTGTTTTGTTTAGGAGCATCTGTTTCCCTAACAGTCATAACATATTTTATCTTTTTAGTGCTAGTTCTAATAGTATAATCTATCTCACTTTCATCATCAAAGTTCCAATCCTCAATGATTGGAGCACTAGTGTTGTTCATCCTAACAGCATTAGATTCAACTGTGTTGGAAACACCCTTATTTTCAGTTGTCTTATCATTACAAGGTGTAACAACAGTAGTAACATCCAAATTTTCACTTTCAACTATTTCATCTATAAATGTTAGATCAGGTTTGCGGGGTATGAAATTCCCTGACAGAGGTGGGGGAACTGATTGATATCCTTTATCTGATCCAGACTTATCAATTAAATTTACAAAACTTTCTACTGCAGGAGAAGCTGCAGTAGCTGCATCATATCCTAGTCCTGTTTTAAACTTGTCAATTACTTGACTTTCCAGTATGTTATTTAAAGACTTGGATGAATTTTGAAACTTTTTTAATGTCTATTTTAATTGATCTCTTTCTTTTTTTGCTTTTTCCTATTTCATTTTGTATTCATATAAGGCATTATCTCTTAGTCTAACTTCAAGTTTTAAAACATTTATGCTTTCTTCAAACACAGCCTCATTTTTCTTATAGTGTACTAGTCTATCTTCTACAGACTGTAAACCTGCTTTATAAGATACTAAATTAAATTGAGACTTTTTGTAATCTGAATACAAACTGTCATATTGTTCGTTGAGAGTTGCATAAGCTTTAACACATGATTTAGAACAAGAATCTACCTCAGAATCTGAATTGGAAGAACTTCCTGAAGATGTATATGCCATTAATGTAAAGTTTGTAGGATGCTCTTCTTATTCAAAGCTTCACAACAAGCTCTGATACCACTTGTTGATCCTAATGAATAGATCTTTAACTCCTTAGCTTGTAAGGTTTAGTACCCTTAGATAAATCCAAAAATACTAAGAATGAAACTTTGATTGAATGATATAAACTATGCGGAATCTAGTTTATATCACTAAGAAGTATTCTCAATGAAATAGTAAAGTATGTTTTGACACAAAGATATAATCAACACAATAAGCTTCAATATATATTAATACAATCACTCTGACTTAGTGATAGGGTTTACAACCTTAAAGCTATGAACTCTATAGACAACTAAGATGGAAAACTTATATATCTTTCAATACCCTAGGATCTTCTTTAATACACCAAGGAGTCCTACATAGTTTACAATACATTCCTAACTTATCATGATCTTTCTATAAATAAACATAATCTCTTAATCAAATAAGTTATACATATCTTTTACAAAAATAACTTAATACTTATCTTCATAAGTATTCTTGTTCTCCAATCAATCTTTATCTTTTTAACACATCTTTATCCTCTTGATAGCTGTAAGTCTTCTAGCAGTTGTAATTCACCAGCAGTTGTATCTTTATAACCAGCAGCACAAACTGAGCAGTTGTAAGAATCCTTGAAGTCTTTTAAGTCCCAACAAAGAGCCTAACTATTTTTGGAACATACTTGATGATATGACGGGTTCAACAAACCTAACAGTTTTCTTCTTGTTGATAAGCGTGAACGTAACTAATTTCTTACTAGGTTTGTGAATATTAGGGCAAGTATTTCTAACATATCCTAGCAACTCTTGAATAAGTTTAACATACTTACAGGGAGAGTAAGATGCACTATCTAAAGGATTTAGTGATATAGCTTGTTCAACTATCTCCCTAAGAATAGCAATTTGTTCCATAGTGTGCTTAAGGTAGTATATGTGAGTTTCCCTATTATTCTTATCCTTAGGAGCCAAGGTTACTAGATCAAGCTTATACCTCCCTAGAGCAGTAGTGATAGCATTTGACACTTGGGAAGCATTGTCAACTATGTCATTTCCTTTTACTTTCCTAAGATCATTTTTTAATGTTGTTATGACAAAAACCTTTTTCTAAAGTTGAGCATTTAAATCAGTAATTTCAATAGACTTTTGATTTGATTTACTAACCAAAGATTCAGCATGTTCTTTATCATGAACACGTGATGGTTTAATTGAATCATATAATTGTTTATAAGTCTGTTTCAAATGCTTATTTTTAGCAATTAGTTTTGCCACCCTATGTTCCAGTTCTATGCTGATGGTCTCAATCTTGTTTATGTCCTTTTTCATACTGTTTGTGGTGGAAGTTTTATTCAAACGTTTAATGTTTGCCTTGAACTTCCCAATTGTTGTATCTTTTGCTTGAAGCTTAGCTTTCAAATTGTTTAATTCAAACAAGTGATCAAATGTAGGTTCAGTTTGGTTCATAGATGTGTTCTTCTTTTGAAAAATTTATTTATTGAGTTGCATTGCAAGTTCAAGAGAAATGTTTTCTTGTTCAAGTTTAGAAAAGCTTTTCGAAAGTCTACTATACTCATCTTTTTCAACCATGTTGTGTTGTTTGATAAGCTCAGCTTGAAGTAACAGACACTTGTTGCAAATTTCAACATAATTCACATAATCATTCTTAGCAACAGAAGAATGCACATTCACAGAAGTATTCATATCCACAGAAGAATTCACAACAATATTCACAATATCTTAGAAATGATTTGATCCAAGAGTCGATCGTTTTCAATCAAAAATTGTTTCTTTTGAATTTCAAAGCACTATTTGTCTTCAAAATACTATTGAACAGTAGCTCCCATCTGGTTAAAAACTGTTTGTACTTCCGTTACCTCATTTAAAAGATCTTTATCAAAAACATTAAATATTTCTTTTAAGGTCTTTAAAAATGGAATTATTTCTTTTAGAAAAACAGCTTTAGTGTATTCAAACCCCCATTCCCCTTTTGTTAAAGCATCGGGTGTAATCCGGTTTTTTACCACATTATCAAATTGTCCAAGATGGTATTTAAGCTTTTTAAGGCTTGTATTAACCAGGCTTACCTTAGGAAGGTCATGAGGAGCCTTAATTTTGACAGTCGAAGAAGCAGATTGGTCAATATTAGGGTGTGAAGTTTGTAACCGGAAAGCTTGTTCATCAGACAGTTCTTGTTGTGGGATAAAATGTTTACCAAAATCTCCAGATAATCGATTTAACTCAGCATAATTAATTGGTTTAATGTTAACTTTCTTTTCTAATATAATTGGATCACTTTGTTTTAAAATCATTTTAGATCGACTCTCTTCCTCAAGCATCAAAGTCTCTTTAGAATCAGCAATTGAAATCACATTGGTTTCCTTAGAAATAATACTACCATCATAAAGCATTGGCCTAATCGGCTGAGCTTTCTTAAGATAGAAAAGATTTTAAAAACCAAGAGCTTGTTTCAGGTTGTTATCATAGAAAACTTGTGGTTTCTTGAGCATATGCACAGTTTGTGCGGATTGACCCATTTTACACACAATATTGTCCAGTTCTTTAACTTTATTTCCAAAGCAATTTCTTTATCAATATTCTTAGCTTCCTATTCCTTAGATTCATTTTTGAAAACATTAAATGTTTTTGTTAACAATTCCTTTTCCTTTGATTGTTCAGAAAGAGTTTGTTTAAGATGGTTAATTTCTTTTTCAAAATCCGCAAACTGTGCATTTTTTTCCCGAATTATATCATCCATTATAAGCTTTTCTCGAGTACTTAAATCCACATTTTGTCTTTCTTCTAGCAATTTTACCCGTTCTTTGTATTTTTCAAGCTCAGCAAATAAGGATTCATTGGCAATTAGATTGTCCTTATTGACCTTGTTACAATTAGTTACTTGATTTGACAGTTATTCAAACACAGATAATATCATGGCATCTTGTTGTGCAGAAGAATTTGTATCCTAAACAGCTGCATTTTGTGTTTCAAGCATATACTGAGAATAAGGAATGATATTACTATCACTTGTTTTCTCATTCTCTAGATAATTCACAAGATGAGTTTGTTCATAATACGGCATCTCTTGCACACTTTGATTTAGCATATCATTATGAGTGTTTTCAGAGTGAGGTACCTCGGAGAGAACATCTGATCCGTAACTATACAAATTGGCCATAAGAACTGCCTTGGTTGTAGAGAAGTCGTCACAGTTAGAATCATACGCATCCAAATCATCTGCTTGATAAGTTGCATTATGTGTAATGACTGTTTACGTAACTGGACCTTCTACAACTCTAGAGTCTGCCAAAAATTCCAATTCCTCCTCATTCAGAACTTTACCAGATCCTTGTGCTTTAACCAAAAGAACTTTATCCCTAAAGTACCAGCAGCAAATGAACTTTGTCTCCCTTGAAATAGGTGAATAGTTACCCTTCCATTATGAATAGTTTCTTGTTATCTTGGGTTGGAAGAATTTTTAAGCTGATTGTTGGTAGTTGGGAAACGAGATGTGACGACAGTAGACAGAAATGACATCATTTTGTTAATGGCATCAATAGGGTTATCTCCTTGCTTAAACATAGGAACTGCTAGACAGGAGTCTATCTGAGGAAATTCAGCAAGATATGTTTGTTAATTAACTGTGGAGATAGTATATTCAATTTGAGGAATGGATTGTGGTTGTAGACAAGCAACTTGATGTACTGTAGATGAGAAAGAATTAGGATACGCTGTTAACGGATAAGTAATTGCACGAGGTGAGGATGGATAAGTAGTTGAGTAATGTTGTGTGGGATGAATTGATCCATATTAAGGAGACTGAGATGGTGAAAACTGTTGTTGGAACTGAGGATTGTTGTATGAAGACTAATAAGTGTTGAAGTGAGATGGTGTCATTTGATGATTCGCAATTAGTGCAAGTGGATCTTGATTGCGTTCACGCATAATACGGACTTCATTTTCATGGAGTTCATGTTGTTCAAGATATGCATTAAGCTGATCAAAGTTGGTAGTGTGCAAATCTCTTAAAAGTTTGACATCAGTCACAAACTTACTCCATTAAGGTGGAAGACTGTTTAAGAGCTTGGTATTGACCTGAAATTGCTCCAATTTCATTTTGTAAATGTTCATGTCATTGATCAACTAAGTAAATCTCAAGTAATACTGATGAAGTGATTCCCCCATTGATGTAAGCGAACTTATCAAATGCATTATATAGTTTACACTCCCTTTCCTGCTTTGTCAATGATGTACCTTGCATTAGTAGTTGAACTCTTTCCCATAGATCCTTGGCAACTCTGTGATGACTAACGAGTGAATAGACATCATATGATAGTCCTTGAAGAGTGATATTAGTTCCCTTGAGATCATAATCAGCTTAAATTTTCTCAGTTGTAGACAATTCATTGTATTTCTTTGTCCTGGTCACACTATTTTCTTTAATCATAGGCCAAATGAGTGGACCATGTTCAACTGATTCAAGTATCATTCTTCCATGCTCTATGTTTTGCATGTAAAGTTCCATTTTACTTTTCTAAGAATCATACAGGTGTTTCTCCAACATTGGTGGACGATTATCACCACCAGAGAGTATCATGAATTCAGCAAGAGTAGACATTGTTACTTTGTTGGTATGTGAAAAGATTACTTGTTGATCGGACAGTGATAAGAATTAATTGTGTTAAAGTGAGTTGATTTTAAGTGTTGTAAGTCTTGAGAATACACGGGATTTTACAATTCTTGATTAAACTGGGAAAATAACGTTTCACGGGATTTTACAAATCAAAGAAATAAACTGTATAATTCAAATTTGATTAATTCGCCTTTAAGGAAGTGATTAATTCGCCTCCAACAAGAAATGATTAATTCTCCTTCTACAACAGAGGATTAATTCGCCTTATACTGAAAGGATTAATTCACCATGTACTGAAAGGATTAATTCTCCTTATACTAAAAGAGGATTAATTTGCCTTGACTACAAGAGGATTAATTCGCCTTGTACTGAAAGGATTAATTCGCCTTGTACTGAAAGAGGATTAATTCGCCTTGTACTGAAAGAGGATTAATTCGCCTTGACTAGAAGAGGATTAATTCGCCTTGTAAAGAAGAGGATTAATTCGCCTTAAACAGAAGAGGATTGATTCGCCTTGAACAGAAGAGGATTAATTTGCCTTTAATAATAAGATTAATTCGCCTTGTGAAGCCAGATTAATTCGCCTTCAAATATTTGAATAATTCGCCTCCTTTAAAACGAACGTCAACTTTTCCAAAACACTAAAAGACTCACTATTTGACGTTTTTACTTGATTTTTCTTCTACTTCTTACCTATCTAAGCCTAGTAGAACCGTAAAAATACAAACTTTAAATTTTTTAACACAAAAATTTTTGAATCAAGATTTTGGACCCAAAAGTACTTTTTCGAACCAAAACTTATAAAAATGAAGATTTCCTTGTTTTTTCCAAGGTTTTGATTGTACAAATAGAAAATACAAAGACAAAATAAGAAGAAAGTAGTGAAATTTATGGTTTTTAAACCCACAAAAAGGTGAAAAACCTTTGTTAGGTTCGAACCAAAAGACTAACAAAAAGAAGTAACCAACGCATACAATAACAAGATATCACCCCATGCCTCTTGATACCAATTGTAGAATATAAGTAATCTTTAAACACACACACACAAGTATGAAGAAATCTAGAGATAGAAAGATAGTGGGAGGATGCTTCTAGTGATAGAAAGTAAAAGAGAATGATAATAGATTAGTATGTGAAAAATGAAACAACCAACACCCTTTCCATAGCATGGAAAGGGTTTATATACTTATACATAGGCCGGCCATATGGGCTCTGTCCATGGGCTTTACCTAACCTAGACTATCTAGTTTCAAATATTACTTAATGAGTTATCTAACGATATTTATGGTAGTGACTAATAATTTTGTATACCTAACACTTGGGCATTCCAAAAAGGCAGAAGAGTTTTTTCAGGAATGAAATAATAACTCTGGCATTGTTGGTTGGTGCTTAAGCTTCAGCCCATTTGGATACATAATCTATAGTGAATAAGATGTATTCGAATTAATATGATTTTGAGAATGGTCCCATAAAGTCAATACCCCATATGTCAAAAAGTTCTCATACTTTAATGTTGTTTAAGGGCATTTCATCATGCTTGGATATTCCCTGTTTTTTGACATGCTTCGCAAAGGCGAACAAGAGTATAAGCTTCTTTGATGATTGTTGGCCAATAAAAGCCTGAGTTTAGGACTTTTTTAGATGTTGTGTTTGTTCCATAATGTCCACCGTTTGGTCCTTGGTGACATTGATCTAGAATGGTATGAGTTTCTAATCCTGAGACACAGCGTCTGATCATACCGTCTGAACATACTTTGAAAAGGTAAGGGTCTTCCTAAAATTAGTTTTTGAGATTAGAGAAGAATTTTTTCTTTTGTTGGTATGTCATCCCTTTAGGTATAACATCACCCACTAAAGAGTTTGCAAAGTATGTGAACCATGGTGTGTCATTAGTGGTTATTTCCATAAGTGTTTCTCAAAGAAAGTTATCGTGGGCATCACTGTCATCACTTGTCTCATCATTTTCAATTTGAGATAAGTGGTTGGCGGCAAATTTATCTATACCTTTCTAATCTTTTATTTCTATATCGAATTCTTATAAGAACATAATCCAACATATAAGACGTGGCTTAACATCTTGTTTTTTGAATAAGTGTCTTAGAGTTGAGTGATCGGTGTAGATAATCATTTTGGATAATATCAGATAGGGTCAGAATTTATCAAATGGGAAGACTGCAGCCATCAGTTCCTTTTTGGTAACCGTGTATTTTTGTTGAGCTACATTAAGGGTTTTGCTTGCAAAATAGATGGGGTAAAAGTGTTTTCCATCTTTTTGACCTAAGATTGCTCTAACTACAAAATTGCTTGCATCACACATAAGCTTTGTGACATTCATCATTGAATTTGAATGGAGTATCATTTTCAAGCAACTTAGTTAGAGGACAGGCAATTTTTGAGAAGTCTCTAATGAAACATCAGTAGAAACCGGGGGTGGAAGTTTTAAAGATTATATTGATTTTGGCTTTGTCAACTTCAAGGCTTGCACCGGACACTATGTGTCCAAGCATAATTCATTCTTTAACCATAAAGTGACATTTTTCCCAGTTAAGGACAAGATTTGCATCTTTGCAACGTTGAAGCATTTTATCGAGATTATTTAGGCAATGATCAAAAGAGTTTCCAAAGACATAGAAATCGTCCATGAATACTTCGACAGATTCTTCAATCATATAATGAAAGATAGCTACCATGCACATTTGGAAAGTAGCGGGAGCATTACATAAACCAAAAGGCATTTGTCTGTAAGAATATGCTCCGAAAGGGCACATGAATGTTGTTTATTCTTGGTCTATAGGATCGATTGGAATCTAGAAATATCCCGAAAAACCATCAAGGAAACATAAGTATTTATTTCCTGCGAGTCTTTCTAACATTTGGTCCATGAATGGCAAAGGAAAATGGTCTTTTGCGGTTGCTTCATTGAGTTTATGATAATCGATGCATACTCGCCAACCCGTAACGGTTCTTGTTAGGACAAGTTAATCTTTTTAATTGGTAACAACTATAATACCACCTTTTTGGGTACACATTAGATGGGACTTACCCAAGGGCTATCGGCTATTGGATAAATGATACCGGTGTCAAGCAGTTTAACGATTTCTTTTTAACTACTTCCTGGATGTTCGGATTTAATCGTCTTTGTTTTTGAACAACTTGCCTTTTGTCGTCCAGGAGTTGAATTTTATGTTTACAATAAGACGGACAGATTACAGGAATGCCTATTATTTTTCAAGAAAAGGGTTGCTTGTTTCTTTTAAGAATAGAAATGAGTTTGTTTTTGTTTTCTTTAGAAACCTGAGATGATATGATTACAGGAAGAAAAGAGGGTTCTTCCAAGAATACATATTCTAGGTTACCAGGAAGAGGTTTGAGTTCAATATCCGTAGGAGATTCTTCACGAGATGTCTTGATCTTATAATCGGTGTTAAAGGTGATTTTTTTTAATGGCGGTTCTTCGATGTCAGATTCAGATTTAAAGTTTTCATCGGCGGTCATTGCCATGAATTCATCAAATTCAGCAAAGAGTTTTTCTTTAAGGATGGTTCCTTCGATGGAGTAAAGGATTTTACTACCTTTAACGAGAAGAGCATCGAAATCTTCTTTTAAGATATCATTGATAGCAACAATACTGAAACATGTATCATCGTTTGAATAAGAGTGTTTCATTGCAGAGTCCATATGAAAAGTCATACGTTCGATACCAACTCCAAGATTGAGTTTTTATTGCTTAACTCAAATTACTACATTGACAGTATGGAGGAAAGGTCTCCCTAAGATTAGCGGAACTTTACTGTCTTCTTCCATTTCAAGAATAACAAATCTACAGGAAAGGTGAATTTACCAACTTCAACGAGCATATTTTTAGCTATTCCAATAGAGTATTGGAATGATCTGTCGGCTAATCGTATGCTCATTTTAGTGGGTTTTATATTTCCAAGAGATAATTTTGCACATAGAGAACATGGCAGAAAGATTAATGCTAGCACCAAGATTTGCTAAAGCGTCACATGAGAAAGCTTTATTGAAATTACATGGAATGAGAAAACTTCCAGGGTCTCCAAATTTTGGTGGAACTTTGTTTTGGATTAAAGCAGAACTTTCATTGCTAAGGAAAGCGACTAAAATTTGCTCAAGCTTATGCTTATTGCTAACGAGTTCTTTAAGGAATTTTCCATAGTTTGACATTCCTACTAAAACATCAACAAGAGGTACATTGATTCAAACGGCTCAAATCATTTCAAGGAATTTTCCATATTAGGCTTCCATTTTTTCTTTTCTGAGGCGTTAGGATACGGGATCTTTAGTTTATATGGTCTAGGTATTGGAGTTTCTTTGACTGGTTTTGGATCTTTAGGTTGAGGTGTAGGTTTTTCATCTTTATCATCGCTATCAAAGTTGACAGGATTTTTAGAATCATTAGGTTGATCGTTTAGATTAATAGGTGGGTCATAGGATTTACCACTCCGTGTAAATATGGCATTTACTTGCTCATTTCGAGCTTATAGTGGTTGATAAGGTTTGTATGAGCTACCTTTTAGGTTAGGTTAAGTGTTACAGGGAAGATATCTAGAAGGTCGACCAGATTTCTTGTCAGTAAGTCTGTTGAATTTAGCTTTGAGATTTTGGATCGATGCTTGATGGTTTTTGGTTGTTGTTTCGAGTTTAGTTTTCAGATCCATAAAAGTGTCTTTGACAAAAGAATTGTTAGAGTGTTGAGCTTTTATGAAATCGTTTAATTGTTTTTGAAGGTCGGGTTTATCATCACAATTAGATTTATAATTATCTCGATTTCATAAAAGCTTGGTTTGGTGTTTTATAGAGGAATATACCACCACCTACGGCATTTAGGACTTCTTGGATTATTTTGTTGAGATCGTGGTAAAAGATTTTTATGATATTGCCTTTGGATAGATTGTGACCATGTCAATTTCTGAGCATTTCTTTCATACGAAGCCAAGCTTCGGTTAAGGTTTCATTTTTATGTTGAGAAAAGGCTCGGATTTCTTTGAGGAGTCAATTGAAAAGAGATGGGGGAAAGAATCTGCTAATGAAAGCGGTTCAAAGTTCATCCTATATTTTGATATTCCTTCCTTGAGTTCATCCAGCCACGTTTTTTCTTCACTCGTGAGTGATAGGGAAAACATCATCAGGCGGACGACTTCATTTTCGGTGTCTCTGTATTTAAACATATCACATATTCTGAGGAATTCATGAAAGTGTTTGTGCGGATCGGTTTTAATTTTACCATCGAATTAGTTTCCTTTGATGAGAGTCAATTGGTTACCCTTAATGGCAAATTCGTTTGCGGTTTTAGGAATGGTGATTGCGGAACTAGGAGTCAGAGCGACAACACGGCCGGCAGCCCACATTGGTTCATCATCCATTGGATTGTAATTTTTAAGGATATCAAGAAAGTGATGAAAATAGTTGATGTCAAGGGTTGGAGCGTAAACAAGTCTTTGTTATGCAGGTGGTTCGTTTCTTTGTTTGAATGGAACTCTCTTGTTTTGTCGACTAAGTCTTTGATTCAGGGTTCGTTTAGGTTCAGGAAGTGGTTCAAAAAGTTCAGAGTTGGAAGTACGTGTATGCATCCAAGGTTATATGGTTCATTTTGCTAGAAAACTATACAGCGATTTTAAGAAAGAAAGTGGTTAAAAATTATTTTAAAATTGATTACGGAACAGCTTTAAAATTCTCGACAACGGCGTCAAAAACTTTTGATGTGTTCCGAAAGCTTTAAATTCATAAGACTAGTTATTCTCCTCACCCAAACCTTCTTCATCAGAGGATTCCACTCTTCTAGACAAACTAACCTTGTATAATCTTTTAAGCCCATGAGTTCTTGATCCTCCTTTCTTCTCTAGTATCTTGACCCTCCTTTTTAAACTTGTAATCTCCTGAGCTTGAGAGGTCTTAGTTTTTTCCAGTTCAATACTTATTTTACAAAGTTGGTACATAATCCTTCAATTACTTTAGTTTCTAGACTATTCTCATCATTCCCCCAAAAAAAATGTGTTAACTCCTGCTGACCGAGCAGTGAATATTGGAATTAGTTTTAGATACATTCTTAAACCTAGTTTGAGCAATAGTATCCCTTATGGTTTCTTAGCGCCTGGGACCACTACCTGAACTAGTTCTTAAGGAACTTGGTTCATTAAGTGTTACCTTAGATTGGGTCTTATTGATGTTACCCCTATCCTGCTTTACATCTAAGCTAGTAGTAGTAGTGGCAGCCCTTTTCCAAACTGTCATCCATCTCCTCATAGCAAGCCTCATTGCTATACATTGGTTGTTAGGGACAACTAAGGTTGAGGTACCCTTAGTGTCCGTTCTCTTTGGCTTCCTAGGTTTTGTTTCTAAGGTTGAGATGTTGATGGTTGAATAATAGTGGGTATGTGATGGGGATCAGTTGGATTTGCTAAACCTTCACCTATTTCTTCTTGAGCTTGTACCGTCATTGTTGGAAATAAGGGTGTTTCTCTTCCAGAAAAGCCTTTTCCTACCCTTCTTATGTTTCTAAAAATCTTCTTAGTGTGAGAAGGCCTGTAACAGTAATCCTTTTATTAGTTGAATTTCCTTCCAGTTATTTCTCCAAAAACACTTGTACAAATCTTGGATACATTAATAAAATTTACCAGACACATTCTCCAGTTCTTCACCATACTTTCAAAAATGTATTTTGAAAAGTTAAACTTCTGGTTTGTAGCTAAACAGATAATTGCAGAAGCCATAGTGCTACTAAATTCATTCCATGCAGTAGTCTTAGCACTTAGGCATTGCAAAATGGTATGAATAAGGAATTTCCATTGAGGAGAAAAGAATGCCTTATAGAATGTAAGCTTCTGTGAAAGTTTTTCATACCCCATCCTTGTAAGTTCTTCAAAAATGGTAGCATTTGGCAAGCAATCTATACCTTCCTCATCATTCAGTTGAAGGTCACATCTAATAGATGCTTCAGTAATGATTATTTTCTTCCCATCCACTAGGGCTTGTAACTGTACTTCCCCATTGACAGTTTTCACCTTAACAGTAGCCTAGAATTGTTCAATGCACGAAGTATAGATAGTGGGATTGATCGTTAGTGCATATCTTATAGGGTTTGCATTCAAAAAATCCACTATCTGCTCAAACCCTTCACTTTCAGCGGGTTTAGACAAAAACGCGACCAAATTGTGAGTATCAGCAAACTGTAGGGTCGTCATTGTGTTGGGTTTTGATGATGAATGATGAAATTGAGTTAGGGTTTGTGATTAGAGAGTATATGATTGAATGAAATCGGGGAATTTCTAATTGAGGTGAATGGAAACCCTTAATCGAAGAATTTAATGTAAATCCCCTCATAGCATTAACGTTCAACAAGCTTTAGTTAAGTTATGCTTGCAGCATTAACTTATACCTAACAACATTAAGTTATGCCAACAGTATTAACTTATGCCTAACATCATTAAGGTATGCCTAGCAACATTAACTTTGAGTCACCAACATTAACTCCAATTCCATTTCAGCATTAACTATGTCTGTTTTTAATATATTCAACTCTCTTTCTGTTTTTCAACTCACACTTCTCTCAATTCTTTTACTCACCAAAACTCTCTATCTGTTTTTATTCCACACATCTCTCTTTCTGTTTTTATTCTCACCAACTCTCTCAATTCTTTTTCTCACCAAATCACTCTATCTAATTTTTACACATCTCTCTTTCTGTTTTTATTCTCACCAACTCTCTCAATTCTTTTTCTCACAATTTTCACAATGTTAATTATACCAGCAGTATTAAGTATAACTAACAGCATTAACTTTGAGTATTAATTATTATAACTAGCAGCACTTAATTTTACTTTAATAGCAGAAAATTTTAATGACATGAAGAACAGTACTAATTTATACAAAATTCTACAAAAACATACAAGATAAAAGATTTTAAGGATTTAGCATTCCAATACTAGCAATCAAATATTGAAAACTACTTACATCAAAAGCTTTTGTAAGTAAATCTGCAACATTCTTGTCAGTATGGATTTTAACCATTTGAATCAACTTCTTTTCATTGCAATCCCTAATAATAGTGATGTTCTATCTCTATATGCTTTGTTTTTGAATGAAAAATAGGATTTTTAATTATGCAAATAGTATTGTTATTATCAATAAAGATTTTGGTATGCCAGAATTTGTACCTATAATCAAGTAATTGATTTTGAATCCAAAGCACTTGTCCACATCAACTTGAAGCAGCCACATATTCAGCTTCTGTTGTGGAATTTGCAACCACAATCTATTTCTTGCATTTCCATGATATTAATCTACTTCCAACGAATTGACAACCTTCTATTGTAGACTTCCTATCCAAGCTTGCTCAAGCATAATCACTATCAGTGTATGCTACCAAATCAAAAGGAGAATCTTTTAGATACCAAAGTCCCAGTTTTAGTTGACCTTTTAAGTACCTAAAAATCTTTTTCACATCATGAAGATGTGAAACCTTTAGATTGACTTGGTATCTAGCACAGGCACACACTGCAAACATGATGTCAGGTCTTGAAGATGTAAGATACATCAATGAACCAATCATTGACCTATACAAATGAACATCCACTTCTTCACCATCTTCATCCTTGAGCAAAAGCTTTTGAGTTTCCATAGGTGTGCTTGCTGTCTTGACATCAGTAAAACCAAATTTATTCAAAATCTCAGTCACATACTTGTCTTGATTGATAAAAATCCCATCCTCCTTCTGCTTTACTTGCAGTCCTAAGAAGAATGTGAGTTCACCCATAAAACTCATCTGAAACTTCTTATGGATCATGCACTTTCAAAAACTCTGTTGCATAATGGACTCTATGTAGAGCCAAAAATGATTCATCTATAAACACTTGAACTAATAGAATATCACCTTTGTCCCTTATAATAAACAAAGTCTTGTCTATCTTTCCTCTCTGAAACCCATTGTCTAACAAATAAGTTGACAAGGTTTCATAACAAGCTTTGGGAGCTTGATGCAGTCCATAAAGTGCCTTGTCTACTTTGTATACTCTGTTAGGGAAGTCTGGATCTTTAAATCCTGGTGGTTGACAACCATATACTTCCTCTTCAATCTTACCATAAAGAAAAGCACTCTTGACATCCATTTGGTACACCACAAAGTCTTTAAATGAGACATAGGCTAAAAATAGCCTAATTGCTTCAATTCTTGCAACAGGGGCAAAGACTTCATCACAGTCAATCCCTTCTTTTGTGGGTACCCTCTTTTTTGAGGCAACCAATCTTGCTTATTTTTAATCACAATTCCTCTTTTATCCTTTATATTTCCTGAAGACCCATTTGTGCCTATGGCCTTTTGCTCATTTGTTAAATCCACCAAGGTCTATACTTTTGTAATTTTGGAATTGTTAGATGGCTCTTCCTGCATAGCCTTTTCCACCGTTAGAATCCTTCAATGAATGAATTTACCTTTTTGGGTTTCTTCTTGTGATAAAAGAGCAAAGCAAACAAGACAGTTAAAAGGTCTTATAGTTTGTTCCTGGTTGATAGTATAAACTTTCCCATGTACCTCCAAATTCTTTGTCATTATTTTTGTTTGAGGTGTGCTCTGAATTCAAGTCTTCAATAATTTGTTCAACTGGATGATTTTGTGTACTTTTGTAGTTGAAATAGGGCTGACAGCATTAAATGCAGCCAAATTGATTCATGTCACGCTCTGCACCTAACATCTCATATCACATGATTGAAAATATCTTACAAAGGCAGAATATTGGGTTCATCTTTGAAGTTCATGCTTGCGTTTCTAGCAAACATCCATTAACTTCATTTGTGCTAGAAAAGATTAAACATTTGTTGTGTTGTTAAGCACTAACATCCTTCTCTGATATCTAGTTAATCCTTTTTACTTGGATCACCACTTATTATCTTGGTTCTTCAGTAAACCTTCTTTTCATGATTCTGTCGTTTGAATCAGCATCAGGAGGAACTCTGTGACTTTGAGGAGAATGGTGGACCAGCAGTAACACCAATGGTAGCAGAATGTAATTCTTTGCTGTATGTTCTCCATTCTAGCTTTACCTGCATCAGCACCATGCTTTGTACCTTGTATTCCATTTAGACTGTTTTCCCGACAACAATTTTGCTTATTAAATTCATTGACTTTGTTAGTGCTTCATATTCAAAAAAGCCAATTGGGTCCACTTCCTGCACTATTATGTGTATTCTCACTTAAACTGGACATGCAGGTTCTTTTCACTATCCTAGTTCTACTGTTGAATACTCTAAATGCTTTACTATTGATTAAGTACCCAACAAAGAATCCTTCATCAACCTTACTATCAAACTTGCCTAAGTGATCTATGGTATTGAGAATTGTAACAAGATACCTAAATGGTCTCATAAAACCTAAAGCTGGTTTTCTACCAAGAAAAAGTTCATAAGGGGTCTTATTATGAGGCTTAGTTACTAATACCCCTGTTATTGCCACTTAGCAAGCCCCATCGTATTAACTTGCTTCACCTAAAAAGTAGTAGTTGACTAGAATCAGCTTAGCATTGTCTTAGCAGCCTTAATTAGTGTTCTATTTTTCCTCTCAGCTACTCTATTTTGTTTAGGGAGTTTCTAGCTTACACTAATTCTCTCTTAATACCTTTTCTCTCAAATACCTGAGATCATATCCTTATTTTTACTCAGTTCCTTTGTACATCATATTACCTTAACTGTTGGATCTATAGATTTCTACTCTAGTTATAAAGGACTTAAGTATGCCACTAGTCTCATCTTTAGTAGCTAGAAAGAAAACCCAACTAAACCTACTGTAATCATCTGTGACAACTAGGCAATACATCTTTTTCATTAAGCATTTTACAAATGTTAGACGAAAACAAATCAGGTGCAACGATATGTTAAGGTATGGCTGATTGAACATTACTGTTTTAGACTTAAAGAGGCTCTAATGTTGCTTTTCCTTTTTAACTTGCAACACAGGTTTGATTATTTTCAAAAGTTTTAAAGGTAAACCTCTTCAAGATTTCCTTCAACAGTTTATTTCACTGTTTTGAAATTTATTGTGTCCAAGCCTCCTATGCTAAAGTTCAGATTCATCAGATGTGGCTTTTGCAAAGAGACAAGTTAGACCTCATTTAGGAACAATATTCTTTAAATCAACACTATACATATTGTTCTTTCTAGAACCTTAAGTACAACTTGCTTTCATCGCGGTTAAACTTAAGTTTTGGAGATTAAAACAATACATTCAATGTCATTATAAAGTGAACAACTTATTCTTTTTTTCACACATTTGTGAGACACTAAAGAGGTTAAACTTTAACTCTCTTACAAAATACACATTCTCAAAATCTAAATTACTAGTTTTGATTATACCTTTGCCTGTGATTTTCCCTCCTTTGGGGTTACCTCCAAAGGCAACATATCCTCTATTTATCTCTTCGTATTCTGTAAGATATGACATGTTCCTTGTCATGTGCCTTGAGCATCCACTATCAATCACTCCTTTATCCTGTAAATCTATTTGTGGATTGCCCTGCACATTAGTTAAGAAAATCAGTTTCTTTTGGGGACCCAAGCCATCACTGACTTGGATCTGCCTTGTGCATCAATATAATCAAACTTTTTTAGGGTGATTAATGCACTGTTATGTTTAGAAACATGGTCTATCACTTTAGTCTTTGGTTTCCAAACCCAACAAGCTGAGGCCTTAACAGCATTAACATTATTTCCCTTAACAGCATTAACTACTGCTTTTGGCTTAGCAGCATTAACTACTGCTTTTGGCCTAACAGTATTAACATTTTTATCCTTAACAGTATTAACCCTCTGATTAAAATTACTATTTTTAATTGATGTATTCTTATGAATGGGCCTCTTAACAGTTGAATGTGCTATTTTAGAAAGATAGGACATTGGTCTGACATCATTTACTATTGTTTTTGTGTGGGCAACATTAACTTGTCTAGCATTATTAACTGTTACTAAACCAGACTTTATTAGTACTGCTCTTGGAACTTTGTTCTTTTTAGCACTATGGGTGAGTTCTTTTTGGTAAAAATTATGATGATTCTCCCTTTTAAGGATTGTTTCAAAATAGGTTTTGTATTTGAACTGTTTTTGATTCTCGTTTTTACATTCTACCTGCAAGTTGATCAAACCTTCCACTATGGCATAACATGCTTTGTTAAAAATCATCTATCAAAAATTACTTCCTAGTCTTTGAGACATCATATTATTCCAGTTTCTTTTGAATTGCCTTAGGAATGTAAGTATTTGCTGTTTATTTGTGCTCAACTGATGACTGGTTTTTCTAGCAGTCCTTTCTTGCTGTTTAGGGTTTGACAAACTCTATCTTAGCAAAACTAGGCTTAAATGTTTTCTTTTCAATCTTAGCCTGAGGCACATCATCTTCCTCATTATCAGACACCCAATCCTCAATAATTAGAGCACCATTATTCTTCCTAACTGCTTTAGGCTTTGCTTCACTAGCCTTAGCTTCACTGTTCTCAGCTACAGGCTTAATAACTATAGGCTCACTTGTAAACTCTTCTAAACCAGAGAATGACAAATCAGGTTTTGGAGGCATAAAGTTTCCTGTATAGGGAGGTGGAACAACATTATACCCTAAACCTATTTTGCACTTATCAACTATCTAACAGTCTATTAGTTTGCTTAAGTTTTTAGATGAATTCTCAAAATTTTCTACTGTTAGCTGAATTTTATCTTTTTGTTTTTGAGCCAGTTCCAACTTCCTTCTAAGCTCTATAATGGCTACTTCTCTTAAATGAATCTCACGTTTTAAGACCTTGATATCTTCCTCATAAACAGACTCATTTTTCTTATAAACTAGAAGTCTTGCTTCTACAGACTCTAAACCTGTTTTATAAGCAATAGCATTTAACTTAGATGTCCTTAAGCCTTTTATCAGTTGTTCATTTTGTTCTTTAAGAATTTTAACATTTTCCAAACAAGATGATGAACAGTTTGAATAAGTACATACCTCAGAGTTAAAACTTGTAGAAGAGTAAGCCATGAGTGCAAAGTTAGTTGGACCTTTTTCTGCTTAATCACTCCAATCATAACGAACCATACAAGACACCATAAGCATTAGAAGTAGTTGTCTCCAATGGGCAATACCCTTCTTGTGTTCTCCCTATTCCTGTTTTCTTGGTTCCTTAGAGCCCTGCACTCTCTTGCAAAGTCCCCTTTTGTGGTAGTTGTAACACTCTACCTTGGACTTATCAAACCCAATAGTCTCAGTACCATTAACAATAACTTCCTTCTAGTGTTCTTCAAGAATCTCCTGGACTCTTTGTTAGCATAGCCATCTTGCCACCTTAAGGTCCATCTCTTTAATCAACAGGATGATTTGTTGCAAGTCACCTCATTGTAAAGTCTATGATGTTTGTTGACTTACAAAGAAAGCAAAATATTGACACCATCACTCAAGTTGTCAATTTTTTGTTGTGGGAATTACAGCAGTAGATTAAGTGCTCAGCAGTTGTAACACCATGGGTTGTATTAACTGCCTCATTTGTACTGCTGGTGCTGTTTGAGGACACATAGGTACATTTTTATGTTTTTTGGGTTTTGGTTGTTAACTTTTTTGGGGGGGGGAAGGGGCTTTTTTGATCTCCCTTTGACTCTGTTTCTTAGATCTTTAGGTTGTGGTAAAGATCATCCAAAGCTTATAATGTATCTATCTTAGGCTTGTTTCTCCACAAATCGGTATGTGTGTTACTTGTCTGGTGACAGACTTCTTAACGCACTTCTTGATTCACTCTTCTTGTGAGTACTATTCAATGAACTCCAATTGGATCTGATAAGCTTTGAAGCTTATCAAAGGTTTAATCTAAACACCTCTTAGCTAAATGCAGTAAATTTTCTTACGGTGCTGTAGAAGATTGTCTAAGTTTTTTAGTAGCACATTCCCTCCCAAACCTCTTCTTAAACAGCTAATCAATGAATTGGCTTCCAAAAATATTTTTTCTTTGATGGAGGTTAACTTCAAGTGATGTTCATTAGGGTATGCCCATCAATAGTTCTTCTTGCCTTCAAAACTCATAATCCTTCTTTAGCCTTTTTTTCAGCAGTTGTAGGAGCTATTATAGTCTCAACACCTTCAATAACTTTTGTTATTGGAGGTGCATTATCATTCTCTATGACTTCCCATAGAGAATAATCAATCATTAGATGTTACTGTTACATCCTCATCCTCTAAAGCTTATACTACCTAGTTTGAGCATAGGCACTTTTGGATGAGCCACCTATGTGGCTGAGAATCTTGATCCATCTCTTTGTAACAAACTTGTATGTGTCTAATTTACATCATACCTTTTACCTTGAACATTGAACCCAAAAGACCATAAAACATAATAAAATTGCATATATATGCTTGTTTTTTGTTTTTGTGTTAGGTGTAGGGTATGGATTTTTAAAGAATGGACAAAAGAATAGACAATAACGGACAAAACGAGCACCATTAAATGATCAAGAGCATGAATAAACCAAGGCCGAAGGGCGTACCCTTATCTACGAAGGGAACCCGGACCCATCATTTTGTTGGCAGGGTCAGCCTAACTCTTAATCTAAATAAGCCATAAAACCTAATCCCTAAAAGCCAAATTCAGTTATAAAAGGAAACCACAAATCACGAAATGCCCAATCCATAAGCCCCTTGTGCCCAATTTTCCCTTTTATCAAACCTAAGTCAAAACTCTTTTAATCAGGGTTCAAACAAAATAAGAAAAGAAAAAAAGAGGCGGGAGAACAGTTTTTACTGTTCACCTCCTCCCCAAATTCACCCTACACCATATTTACCCTGCCTTTATTGAAATCTACACTCTCTTGAAAGCTTATGACGCATGCAATGACGCATTTGGGAGCCACGCTGGCAATCCCAAGGCTAATCATACGTGGAGGCTATAAACGGTTGAGATCAAGTGATTGGAAAGCAGTTAGGGATTAATGGTTGAGATTAGAAGCAAGGGGAGCGTCTATGAGCCTAGAAGCTTCACTCCTCACCTATAAAAGGAGCCTCTCACACACAGTTTAGACATCTAGGAGTAGGGTAGTGTAGTTTAGCTTAATTAGTCATTTTTAGCTTATTGTTTTTCAATTTGATGTAAACTTTCTATTAAAAGCTTGAACTCAGTTGTTTAATCAATAAAAGCTCAGTTTTATTATTGTTAATTTTCAATTCATGTTTTTACTTTAATGCACTATGATTTAAATAAGCTCTCTTTTATCCTAATAAGCTCAATAAGCTCTCTAATTCACTAATAAGCTAGCTTTGCTCTCAGTTAAGCTCTCAAAGCTTAACTGAGCTTATTGTCACTCAATTCCTCCCCAAACATACCTCAGCTTATAATGGAAGGGAAGCCAGTTGTGGAAGGGCTTCCAGGACCTTACCAGCTTATCATAGATAAGCTGGAGCTTGTTAAGTAGCTCCTCGAGCAATTTTTATAAGCCTTGTTTGTGCAAAGGCTTTTGTAAGTTCTTATTTTTCCTTTTATAGCTTAACTTTGCAATTCAGCTTTTAACTGCTTATTGTCTGCTTATTATTGTGTCCAATTGGTAGTGTAGATCTTAGTTTACATGTATTTGATTTAAAACAGTTTAAAAATCCAAATATATTAGCATAATTAGATAGCTTATTGTTTTTGCTTATTTCTGTGATTAAAATTGCTCATTAGGATCATTATAAGCTGTTTAATATCTGGTCTTAAGGTTTCTTGGTCTGAATCTATGATTAGAAGGATTTACTTTGAGGTTAAAAGCTTAAAGGGGTGTTTGGATCAAAACCAGCACTAACCTCAAGTTAGTACTGGTAGTGTTTCTAGCCACTTTGGTTAGTATTGATAGTTCATTTATCAATTATAGATTAGTTTTGAAGGCTTTTGTTAGGATAAGATTAGCTTTTATCAAGTTTTATGTGTTGTAGTTAGAATCTGAGTTCATAAAGCTCAGATTCATAAGCTCTTTGAGCTTTGATTGTTTCTAGTTGTTATTGTTAGTGGATTTGTTTTTGTTTTGGTGTTTTAAAGGTATAGAAACAAGTTTTAATGGACTGCATCAATTGGTTTTAGGTTTTGGTCATAATAGTGTCAATTGCACCAGATAGTATAAAAGGCTTTACAGCCATTTTCAAGCTTAAAATTTAAGTAGTTAGAGTAGAAGTTAGCTTTTAAAACTTAGAGCACAAATAGATTATAGGTCAAATTAGATAGATTAGGGCTTATTTTGTTCTTAAAAGTTCATTTAGCTATCTGTTTTAGGTCTGCAAATTAGCATTTTGTCTTTTGATAAAACTTTTAAAAACCAAAAAAATTAGTGTAATCTGCCTGCATCAGCTTTTTCAATTAGCCTTTTCATTGCTTTGTTGATTTTCAAAATACTTTTCAATTGTTGTTTTAAAAAGTCTGTAGGATAAGTTTTTAAATTTTGTAAGTCATTAAGCCATAAGGTTCTATTTGCTTGTTCGATAATTCATCTCCCCGACCACCGAAAGCTTTTCAAGCTAATTCTAATACGATCATCGAGTCTCTTCCTACATTTCCTATCCTCGTTGAGGATAGTGACTCTCTTAGGGAAGAGATTGATATATTTCCCAGTCTGGATAACTCAATACCACCGGGTATTGAGAGTGATGATTACGACTCAGAAGGTGACGATAATTCTACCTCCCTTCCCGAGTTCGAATCATTTCATGTTGATTATCTCGATTCGGGAGATTCAACCATTGATGTGGTAGAAGACATCCCCGTTGATGTGCCTAATATTTTGCCCACTAATCCTACCCTTCATATGGATTTTGACTTTATTCCTTCTCATAATGATCTCGGATCCGATCTTGACGTTTCTTCTCCTTCCGGAGATAGAAACAAGATTTACGATCCAGGGATATGCATTGAAGTCGAATCCATGGGATTTCTTGCTACTCATTCCCCCGTGATTGATACTTTACTTTCATTTTCATCCGAAAATAAAGACAAAGTTTTCAATCACGGTGTTCTTGCTTTCTAAAGGAGGAAAATCTCCTCCTTTTCTCACATCGGGGCTTTAAAGCTTCCAAGCTTTTCATCCATAAAAGCCCGATGTTGATTCATGGAGATAACAATCCTAATTTGGGGGTTCGTCATCTCCATTTTTATCCCCCTTGACAAAGCTCAAGTATGGGGGATCGAGTCAGGCTCAAGACTCGGTTAACAAAAAAAGCGCTTCGTGGGTGGCAACCCATGCTTATCCTTATCGTTATATTAATGAATAAATGTGTTGTAAGGAGGCTCACCTCCACCTTTCTCATGTTTTGTTGTTTTTGTTGTATGTCCAAGATTGCCCCGGATTATGAAGCCTCTCGTGCTCGCAGTTTTGTCCTTCGTTCACTCGAGCTTCAATCTTTAGCTTCATTATGGGAATCCAATATCCTAATCTTATCGACTAACGTTTATCTTTAAGCATACTTAATAAACGGCTTTAGATTTACGTAGAAACTCTTCTTAAAACATTAAGGACAATGTTCAATTCTAGTATGGGGGATCTATCGATTTTGATCTGTAACTTCGCCGTTGTTTTTCACGGTAAACTCCGTTTTTTACCACCAAAATACCAAAAAATGAAAAAATTTCAAAATTTTCAAAAATAAAATAAGTGTTTTATCATAATGTTGACTTTTCTGCTGGGTAGAATAAGAATAAATTTTGACTCGATCGAGCGTATTGAGCTCTAGCTTGTCCCTTAACTTTTAAACTAAGCATTCACGGATCTTTTTATTAAAGATTTTAAATTTGCGAAGAACGAGAAATGATAGAGTTAATTATGAGTTAGATGCTAAACAATGATTAATTGGAAATCTTAGGCTTTTTCTCCCATAAGCTTCTAACCGGACTAATAATACGTGCTCTTCTCGAAAATTAAACTTATATCAACGATTTTTGAAGTATGGTCGATATCAATAATTTAATTCAAATTTATACTTAAATTTTCTAAAAAGAAATTTTCTATATATCATGGTAATATAAAGTGTAAGAAAAATAAAATAAAAATAAAATAAAATAATGAGGTAATAATAATAATAAAAATTGTGGGCTAATAAAAGTTTACTGCATCTTGCCGGCTCACAGCCGATGTTGCAGTCTTCTAAATAAGGCACATAGTATTTATCCGAGACTGATAAAAGTTTGTTGCATCTTGCCGGCTCACAACCGATGTTGCAGCCTTCTAAAAGGTCGAGGATTTCCTTAGTTTAAAAGATGTATAATTATATTAAGTGCAATATATGTGTGATTTAATAAATATAGGGAAAATCTCTTTTTCTTAAATTTAAATATGTTTTTGAATTAAGACTATTTCATTTAAGTTGTGATTTTATGTATAAAACGGGAAATTCAAAGGTTTTGAAACCGAAGGTCCGTGAGTCCCGATACTAATCTCTGTGGGGTGTCAAAAGCCTGGCCACTTAGCCGCAAGGTTGGGATGTGCCAAGACGAAAGTCGCTACATGGGATGATCTCGCCTTCAAACTCATTACTTTTTGGGTGGAACGTGACGCATAGAAATTTTGCAAAATGTTTGATCTATGGTTGAAATTCGAAATAAGCACATTCACCTAAGATATAATAATTGTCAGAAGCGAAAAGTATCACAAGGTACAAATATGAGTAGTGTTAGCATCTTAACTGATATTTAGCAGTGATTTCGTTTTAAGCTTGGTTTAGAGCAAGTGAAAAGTCGGGGACGATAAATTTATCCTTTTTGGGGCATTTTAGGATTAAAGTGTTTCGTGTTCTGTGACCCTAAAAGTTATAAGAATAACGAAAGTCCAAACATGTTAGTTAGTTGCTTGAAATGAAAAGTACAAAAAAATAAGAAAAAGGGAAAAATACAAAAATATGTGTGGTAATAAGTATAAATATTTTTAAAATGGTCAAAACGGGGCTTTTCAAAACTTTTGAGTCTTTAATTCCCTTTGATGAACACTTAGCTACTTTTCGAGGTAATTAGTCGAGGGGGATTAAGATTCTTGGTTTTCTTAAGTGTTTACTTATGACATTGCGTGAGGACACGACAATATCTTAGTATAGGGGATTTTGGTATGTGCTTAATTACACATACTTTTTACCTAATAACCTGAAGGGAGCTTGTTGACATAGTGAAATATCGAGTAGGATACTCGGGGAGTGGAGTAGGACGAAGAAGAGCTTCATAGCCGAACCACTATAAATCTTGGTGTCTTGGTTTGATTGTTCATTCTCTCATCTCTTTATATTGTTGTGATTGTTATTTAGTATTAGTTTAGATATTTAAATTATTGATTCATATTGTTGATTGGTTGAACATACAACTCGAATCTAAGTATTTTGAAATTAAAATTTTAAAACATAAAAAGAACATGTAAACTATTCAACCCCCTTCCTAGTTTCCACAATTTGTATCAGAAGCCAAGGTCACTCAAGATTTTTAAAATATACAGTATTTTAAAGCTGGGATCGATCTATGGATTCCAATAAATATCGGGCAATCCATGCAAAGTCCACCACTTTTTGAAAGTGAGTTTTATTTATTGGAAAAATAGATTCGAGACATATGTTAAATCAAAAGATCTTGATCTCTAGCATGTTATTACTAATGGTGATTTTTAACATATTTAGCAAAATCTGGAAACCAACTTAGATGAGGTTATCCCTTTTGAAAAACAAAGTGACGATCTTAAAAAGAAGCTTGCGAAAAATAACGAAGCTAAAATGGTTATTTACAATGCTTTGCCAAGAAAAGAATATGAAAGAATTTTTAAGTGTAATACGGCAAAAGAAATTTGGAAAACTTTGTTAATCACCCATCAAGGTAATAACCAAGTCAAAGATAACAAGATCGACCTTTTGGTACAACAGTATGAATAATTCATCATTTGTGAAGACGAAACAATAGATAGTGCTTTTGCTAGATTTAATACTATCATTACTAGTCTAAAAGCTCTTGATGAAGGTTATTCTAGCAAGAATTATGTTACTAAGTTTCTTAGGGCTCTACACCCTAAATGGAGAGCAAAGGTTATTGCGATTGAATAGTTGAAAGACTTAACATCACTATTACTTGATGAACTCATCGGGAATCTCAAAGTTCACGAGATGATCATCAAGAAAGATTCTGAAATAGTCAAAGCTAAAGGAGAAAGAAAATCTCTTGCTTTAAAGGCTACGAAAGAATCTAGTGATGAGGAGTGTTCAACTTTCGAAAGTGAAGATGAAGAATACGCCATGGCGGTTAGAGACTTCAAGAAGTTCTTTAAGAGAAGAGGTAGATTCGTGAGACAACCTCGGAACGACAAAAAGATGTTCCAAGGAAGCCGTGATGAAAAGAATGGTAAAGGTGATAGAAAATGCTTTAGATGTGGCGATCCAAATCATCTTATTGGAGAATGTCCAAAACCATCGAAAAACAAGAACCAAAGAGCTTTAGGATTTATTGGTTTCCAGATTTTGCTCAAGCATCAAGTGCCTTGTAGCTCAAGCATCAAGTGAGGTATGTTACGAATCCTCTTACTTTAGTGATGAAAAATCATCAATAGATGATTTAGTTTTAGATACTTATGATAAACTGTGCAAAGAATGGAGTTAAGATATTCACAAAAACAAAACATTAAAAAGCAATAAAATAGTTTAGAAAAAGAACTGAGTAGTCTAATAGAAAAAGTGTCTACACTCTAGAAAAACAAGAGTTGATCTCGAATTGTGTAAAATGACAATGTGCTTAAAATTGAAAGGAAAAAAATCAATGAGTAAGCCATAGTTAAATAAATTTGAAAGAGTACACAAGTCTAAAAGGGGGGGGAAAAGAGGAAGCCATTAGATTAAATAAATTTGAAAAGAGTACACATTGTCTAAATGAAATGTTAAGTAATCAAAATCCTTCTGATGAAAAATTGGGTTTAGGATTTATTTCATTTGAAGCATCATCTAGTGGAACTAAAAAAATAAAATTTATGAAAGCTCAGAAAAAGGCGTCCTCTGATGGAGGTCCCATAAATTTATGAAAGCTCAAAAAACCTATGATTATGACATTACTCTCATCCTATCTTTATTGCTTTCATAGAGTCTAAACTTAGTTAATGAGGTTATATTTATCATTCACCCGTGGATTTTATGATTGGTGTAGTTGTCTTTGTCTTTGATTACAGGTTATATTTGATGAGAAGAAGCTTGGAAGTTCTTAGGAAGTTTCATTAGACAATTTTTGGAGGACAATTTAACCAGCTATTGCATGTTTCTTCTCTAATATTGAGCAAACTAGGGGAGTACTAGTTTCTTTTACTTGTTTTCTTTTCCCCTTATTCGTTTTTACATGTACTTTTATAGAACATTGAGGAAAATGTTCAACTTAAGTGTAAGGGGGGGGGGAGGCCTTAGAAACTATTCTTTCATTTTCCATTTGCTTTGTCCTTAAAATGATGGGTAATATATCAAAACATAGCATAAAAAGGTAATTTTGACAAAAATTTAAATTTTTTATGACACATACTAACAAAAACCGAGTATTAATAGCGTCTCATGGATAGAAATGTATATGACTAGCACAAAAACCCTTATAATTCCACCCTAAAATTGTGATGTTCGCCTTTAGATCTATAGGAATTCGGGTATCCATTATTGATACCCAAGATAGTTTATACCTTTAGCTTTCTCAAGTTAAGGAGTGAGCAGTCATATGTATCTAGTTCGTCGTTACAAATGTATACGTGTGGTCTTTGTCGCCTTTTCTGGAGCATTAAGATCGGTATTAAATTATATGAGTATACCGGTAGTATTTTAAATTCTAGAACTTGTTTTTGTGATGCATCCCGAGACCGCATAGTGAGTATTAGGATTTTCTTGATAAGAGGCATTAGGATTAACCCATGTTTTAAACCTGTAATTGTTATGATGGTGTCACCGATCATGTAACTATCCCACACCCTTGCCATGTACTCATCTTTAGCGCAGGATACCCCTAGTATAACCCTCCGAGCTTATCCTTTTTCACGGTTCTTATGATTTTCTGGTTAAGCTAGACTATTAATGAAGAGCATTGTCACCTTTAAACCAATCGTTACATCTAAATCGACTTAGCCTACCTTGTATGTACTCGCTTTTAGTACATTATCATGTTTAACCCAAGTTAATTATTGAGTACACGGTTGCTAAGTCCTTATCCTTGTAAATACTATTTTGGGACGATTGGGATTCATGGTAGTATTTATTTTGCGAAAGAATGGGGAAGAAAAGTTAAGTCAATACCCCCATACATTTGTTAGATGATCTCCATGTTATTTTGATCTACCTCAAATCGGGTAATTAGTTAGATTGTAAATATCGAGTATGTAAAAGCTCAAGTGTAGGGGTACGTGTTGTAAACTCCAAGTTATGATGTATTATGTTATTAAAAAATATATAAAAAAGAAAAAGAAAGAGATTGATGTAGAATTATGTAGAGTTTGTATATCTTCGTCTGAGTCTTGGCTTAGTAACCAAACCAGCGTGTATTCGTGTAAATAATTAGCTAACCCTTCCACTCCAAATTCACCCAAAGCCACCCAAATGTATCCCATCGGTTTCCGTTTCCATTATATGTTATCTTACACCTACACCCCATAACCCTTTGAAAAGACCTCTTAGATAGTAATGAATAATGCTTGCGCCCGGCGGTGGAGGTTTCATCCTTTACCAAGCCTATGGTAATTTATATGCTATGACAGGTAATGAGTGTTGATTTTTTGTTTCCCCTTATGTTATAATTTATTATCCACCCGAGAGAAAGAGAGAATCCCAAACACTTATGTGAGGTGCTAGTGTATGCTTTCTGTGCTTTTAATTACAAGATTCAAAAGGTTGTGTTGTAAAATACTTCTAAAGAGTAGGTTAAATGACCCTCATATTGCTATTGTCTAGGTAGAAAAACCCATTTGCTTGAGGATAAGCAAATCCCAACTGTAGGGGTATTTGATGAGGTGTCATTTTATTTTTAGGGGTCATTTAACCCCCTAAATCATGCATTTATGCCCAAAATAGGTACTTAATCGATCCTTTTTAGGTATTTAGCATTTGGAAGGCATTTGGAGGAAATACACGTGACTTGGGCTCATTTGGAGAAGAAACGGACAAGACTATAGACCTACACCAAAATCTCTTGAAGATTATGCTTATAGAGCTTGGAGACGGTGTCGCAAGCATAAAGCGACGCCGTTATGATTTACGAAGCGACGACGTTAGTACATTGGTGATGCCATCAGAACATGGACGACCTAAAGTAACTCTAGAAGATTCGGTGTCACGAGATTAAGAATACCATTTAACGCACGCGTAAAGTACCAGATATTGTTTTGATCATAACTCCTTCATACAAACTCGAATTTCGATGATTCAGCAGCCCACACATTCAGAACGAGAAAATCTACAACTACGCAAAAAATGTCATGGTAACGGCGGCACATGTTATTTGAAACGTCAAGCCCGATTTTAGGGTTTGGGTAGATGTTTTTATCAAGCCCCCAACCCTAAGTCCGATTCTAGGGTTTGGGTAGGTGTTTTTCTAGCAACTTAGAAGACCTAATTCAAACCATAAACATCTTGTAATGGTTTGAATATCATATCTATCTTAATTCATGTCTTCAATTCCTTTTGTTGATTATGATTTCTATTGCTTAAGTATGATTGGCTAATTCATCTAGTATTTATTTGGGAATGCATAAACCTTGTCATTTATGAAAGATTTAATTAGTCTAATTGATTAGATCTTGTTAATTATTGTCTCCTATTACATCTTGTTGATGGATGTGTGTGTTAGGCTCTAGAAAACAAGCTTTTGTCTGTATCGTTTTTGATATATCTAAGGAAACGTGATTGTGTAGAAAGAATACCATTAGGTAACAGTCTTCATACTACCTTACCCCCTAATATGGTTGATCCATTCTTAATATATTTCACATGCATTTAATATACTCTTAGGGGCCTTATAATAGTCTTCAAACTATCTTACTTACGCGTTGCCCTAACAGAATATTAAATAGACCGCGGGTTCGTGTAATCCGTTCATGCCTTAGGAAATACTTACACATTACATCAAGTGTGACAAAGCAATAGGTAGAATTGAGTAGCTAGCAAGGAATAGTGCATCCTAGGTGAATACGCTTCAGTGTATAATTGTTATTTAGTTTATTAGTAATTAATTAGCTTAAAACCAAAACCTCTCTAAAACCATAATTTACTTGCTTTCATAATTAAAAATAAAAACACAAAAAGAATCTTCCTTTAACCCTTAGACCTTAGTGAACATTCGATCTGGCCTTCACAGTGCTATTCCCCTAGAGAACGATAACAACCCTCGAGCCTTGCCTATACTACACTACAACGGTTAGGTACACTGCCTAGGGAGTTGTAAAACTTCTTGTAGAAGTCCCTTACGACAACCGCATCATCAATCTTCGCGGTAACATCATTGGCAAAGGTACAATTTCAAATGACTCTCTCAAAATAGATAATGTAGAACATGTAGATAACTGAAGATTTAACTTTTTAAGTATAGGACAAATATGTGACAATAGGTGTAGAGTAACTTTCTCTAAACAGTATAGTAAAATTACTAAGGATGGTAAGGTTATAGGTAAAGGTATTAGGAAGAAAGGCTTATATGTGATGAAATTAGGAAATAAGCCAAAAGACCAAATTTGTCTAGCAACGATTAATGAAAACTCCATGTTGTAGCATAGGATATTAGGTCACGCCAATATGCGTCTCATTCACTCGTTAGCATCTAAGGATTTAGTTAGAAACCTACCTAAGCTTAAGTTTGATCAACACTTCTGTGATGCTTATAAAATTGGAAAACAAGCTCGCGCTAGTCACAAAGCTAAGAATATAGTCTCAACGACTAGATGCTTAAAACTCCTTCATATGGATCTTTTCGGTCCATCCGTCGTACGGAGTTACAAAGGAAATCGCTAGACCTTAGTCATAGTTGATGACTACTCTAGGTATACTTAGACAAGATTCCTTAAGGACAAAACCAAAGCCTTCGATCAATTCAAATATTCAGTAAGAAAATTCAAAACAAATTAGGATGTACAATAATGTCAATAAGAACCGACCACGGTAGGGAATTTGATAATGAGGTGCAATTTTGTGAGTTTTGTAATGCCAATAGAATTACACATAACTTCTCAGCTCCACACACTCCTCAATCAAATGGCGTGGTTGAAAGGAAAAATAGGACACTTCAAGAAATGAGTAGGACTATGTTGAATGAGCAATCATTACCACAAAAGTTTTGGTGTAGCGCCGTAGATACTTCAACATACATTCTAAATCGAATCCTAATTAGAGCCATCTTAGGAAAAACACCTTACGAACTCTTGAGAGGTTGGAAACCTAGTCTTGATAATTTTAGAGTGTTTAGAAGCAAGTGCTTCATTTTAAACACTAAAGACTACCTTACCAAGTTTGACCCAAAGTCATACGAAGGTGTCTTTTTAGGTTACTCACAAAATAGTAAAGCCTACATCATCCTTAATAAACATACTAGGAAAATCAAAGAATTACTAAATGTGACATTCGATGAAATTAAGGTTACCAAAAAGAAAAACCTAGAAAATGACATTGAGGATGAAACTTTAGAGATTGACAAAATAGTCAAAATTAAGGAATCTAGGAACCATCCATTAGAAAATGTCATAGGAAACCTCAACGAAAGAACCCTTAGATCACAAACCCAAAACCAAAGTAACTTCTTTTGTTTTATATCAACTATAGAACCTAAGAATGTGAATGAAGCCTTAATGGATGATAGTTGGATAGGCGCCATGCAATAATAATTAAATTAATTCATTTCTAATGACATTTGGGAGTTAGTTCCATAACCTAGGAATATGACAATCATAGGAACTAAGTGGGTGTTTAGAAATAAGTTAGACGAGAACGGTATTGTTCCTCGAAATAAGGCTAGGTTAGTTGCTCAAGGCTATAATCAACAAGAGGGCATCAATTGTGATGAAACTTATGCCTCAGTGGCTAGACTTGAGTCAATTAGGATACTACTTGCGTATGCTTGTGCTTTAGATTTTAAGCTATTCCAAATGGATGTAAAAAGTGCATTCCTGAACAGTTTTATCAATGAGAAGGTATACGTGGCACAACCATTAGGATTCATTGACTTTGAAAAACTGGATCATGTTTATAAACTTAAAAAAGCTTTATACGGTCTTAAACAAGCACCCAAAGCTTGGTATGATTGATTAAAAGCTTTTCTTATTAAACTTGAATAAAAAATGGAAATGGTAGATAACACTCTTTTTACAAAGAAGAAAAGTTCAAACCTCATCATCATTCAAATATATGTCGACGACATTATATTCGTTCCAAAATCATGCATGACGAGTTCGAGATGAGAATGATGGGTGAATTTAACTTCTTCCTTGGATTACAAATAAAACAAATGGAAAATGGTATTTTCTTTAATCAATCTTAATATATTAAAGAAATGCTTAAGAAATTTGGCTTAGAAGAATCTAAACTAATGAAAACCCCTATTTCCTCTGATACTAAACTCTCAAAGGACGAAGAGTGTGAGTCGATAGATAGTACCAAGTATCGAGGCATGATAGGTAGTTTATTATACCTAACGGCAAGTAGGCCCGATATCATGTTTAGTGTTTGCCTTTGTTCCCACTTCCAAGAGGCTCCCAAAACCTCTCACCTTGAAGCGGTTAAGCGTATCTTCTGATACATTAAAGGCACAACGCACTTAGGATTATGGTATCCAAAGGAGACCGACATAGAAACAATAATATATGCCGACTCTGATTATGCGGGAGATTATGTGGACTAAAAAAGCGCGAGCGGTATTCGTACTTTCATGGGATGTTGTTTGACATCTTGGTTCTCGAAGAAACAAAACGCTCTTGCTATATCCACTACCGAAGCCGAATACGTAAGCACCGGAAAGGCATGTCAACAAGCACTATGGATGAAACAAGCTCTTATTGACTATGACGTTTGACTCGATGACGTCCCGATCATGTGCGACTATAAAGGCGCAATTGACTTTAGCAAAAACCCGGTGCAACACTCTCGAACAAAACATATCGAAATTCGTCACCACTTTCTTCGTGATAATGTCCAGAAAGGACATATCTCAATCGAAAAAGTCCCGTCCGTCGACAACATCGCAACATTCTTACAAAACCCCTTACACATGAATCGTTGAACTACCTACGTCTTGGATTAGGAATGATGGAACACATTTCATAAATCATGTTAGTCCGCTTCTCTTTCTTCTGTCTCGATTCAAGTCCGCTTTCCATTTCGCGTCGTTACAATTTAACTACTTCATCCAAAGCTAGTTAGATATTTTTAATTCGCGAAATTCAAATTAATTAGTCACTCTTCCTAGTAAATTCATGTTAAAATTTAAAAGTCCAAAATTTTTATAATACGAGTAGCCCCAATATCTTAGGCGACCCTTAACCTTTTTCAGGCAGCCCCCTGATCGATATGGGACCACTACCAGCAGACACCAAATATCTATACTTAGTCAAAATGTTAGCCTCAATTTATTGAGTCGAACAAGGAAGTTCGGTCACTCTACGATGGAGCTTCGGTCTTTAATTAGTTAATGTTGTAATAGTATAATATCGGGAATCAGGCTCGATAGTTAATCTAATATTGTATATGTTTCGGGTTTAATCCTAAGCAAAACCCGAGCCCGGGTCCTAGTTAAATATCCCACGCGTACCTTTAACGTAACGGGGTATATAAGCTTTTTCTTCTTTAGAAAAAGTAAGTTGTTCATTTTTCCATAATATCTTTTCTCTTTTCTCTCTCAATTCTTTCTCTAGTTTCTCTCTCTAGAACAACTCTCTCTTTCTCATTTCTAGTTCGATTCGTGATTG
>BQNB010058862.1:0-37579 GCA_026074375.1 Tanacetum coccineum
AGAGTCGATGTTTCAAGCTTAAAATAAGTTGGTCGATGATGTCATATTAGTGTCCATGTATTGCTATTTCATATTTTGTTTTGTCCATTTTTATAGTTAGCTTAAAATAATTGTTAATTCCAAGAGTAAATGTGATTTTCTAATAATAATCATGTATGTTCTTTATGCAGTCAAAGCTAGAGCAGGTGTCTGTAAAAAATGTGAAGCGTGCACATATGTTTTTGAAAGGCGTGCATATATGTTCTATTGAATTTGACGAAAAAACACCGTGTGCACATATGTTCTTGGAATGGTGCACATATGTTCTTGGAAGGGTACTCATATGTTCTTGGAAGCCATGTTTTTGAATCTCTTGCACATGTACTAGTATTTGAATTGTATTTCATTTGATATCAAATTTTATGTAATGTATTTATGTTTTCGTTGTGTTATAAGATTAGAGATTACATGTATATATTTTTATGTTTTTTGTTATAAATTTTCGAAGATAATGTACACTAGAAACATATATGCAATTATCATTAAAAAAAACAAGTTTCATGACTAAACAATTGTACACAAAAAAACGTATGTAAATTACAATATTATGAAAAACACATATGCACCTGTTTTTTTGGAAAAAAACAAGTATGCACCTTAAAAAAACACATATGTAAATTTACAATATCTAAAAAAAAACACATATGCACCTTAAAAAAAGTATAAATTAAAAAATTCAAAAAGAAAAATTAAAATGTGTTTTGACTATTATACCCTTTTGAATTAAGAAAAACATTGAATAATATACTAAATTTCTATTGGTCTAAAGTGGTTTTGTAGGTTCTGTACAAAAAACTGGTTCATATATATATACATATACATATACATATTTATACATATTACATTATATATAATACTAGTTTCAAGGCCCGCCCATTGGGCGGGGAGCTTTAAGGAATTGTTGGAAGAAACATTTATATTTTGATAGTTGTTTGTTATTGTATCCGGTTGTTCCAATTATTGCGCACCATCAGAGTCCGTCCGACTTGATCGACCCTTTTTTTTTTGGAACGATGAGTTAGTACAGTTACTAAGTTAGTTACTCGATTCCACAGTACTTACCAAGAAGGTAGTCTCTGCCAGCCTCGAATAATAATTAGTGATTCGATTCCATAATACATACCCAGAAGGTAGTCCCTGCCAGCCTCGAATCGACGCATCTATGGGGCAGAACCTCATAGATTCCCACCTTGAAGGAAAACCCCCACGGAAAGACTCGAACCTGAGACCTCTCGCATGTGGTAACAACCTCCCCAAATACACCCTTGGTGGCCAACTGAGCTAGCCCAGTTGATTGACCGACCCTTTTATTATGCCCAACCTAAACACATGGATCATCAACGAAATACTCCGAATAATTTATTAAGACCTTATGCGTTTTGTTAACTTTTACTACTATATAACTAAAGGGCAAATGACACAAATAGGTACCCAACTTAAAGGACATTTCCAATCAAGGTATTACACTTTTTTTCTTGCATAAAAAGGCACTCAACTTAATTTTTTGGCCAATTGTGGTATTTTCGTTAAATATTTAACGATGATCCGTTAAATCTTACATTTTAAGTTTATCGGCGGCTAGCACCACCGCCTATTAATTTATATGTTTCAATTTAACTTTGACGCTAGCAGTGGCCTTCATGACCTTCCGTTTTTCTTTGTTTTCATGTACGCTCAATCCGAATACCACTATCTGCTTTTAAAATGTAAATTGGATTATCAAACTCAGATATAGTATGCATTAGTTGATAACTGTTACGTCGTGTTGTTTTATAAGTATGTGATAGAAAATTGAATAACAACTAAGGAGGACATAAACTTGACCTTTGGTTCAGCCATGTGCAAGGGTAGGAAGCTAAGTCTTTCAGGTGAAAATAGTGACAAGTTAGTTTTGATCGAGTAGCCATTTAATTGTGCGTGGACATGAAATGTAAGACTTAACGAATGATCGGTGGTGGTGGTAGCGGCCGGTGGACTTGAAATGTAAGACTTAACGGATGATCGTTAAATATTTAACGACAATACTCAAATTGGCCAAAAAATTAAGTTGAGTACCTTTTTATGCAAGAAAAAAAAATGTGATACCTTATTTGGAAATGCCATTTAATTTGGGTACCTTTTGTGTCATTTGCCCTATAACTAAATGAAATAGCTATGAGTCACATGTTTATATTTTTTTGAGATATTTTTAAGATATTGTCACTAAATACTAACTTGCCATTTCAAAAAACCAATTAAGTAAGTTCTTGTTTAAAAAAATTAAAGTTTTATAAACAAAGTGTCAATTATGTTAGACGAGTCATTGGCCCAAGTTTGATTGTGAGCTTGTGGTCCATTAGGTTTAGGGTTTTGATTAGGTTGGTTATTGTCAAAGCTATGTATTTAGTGTAAAGCTATGTATTTCTATACTCCTTATAAAAGAGATTTGGGATTTTGTTGAAAAGTTAAAACTTGAAAAAGTTAAAACTTGAAAAACCTATTTTAGGCAACAAATGAAATCCTTATCTATCTATACACCTTATAAAGAGAATATGAGATTCTCTTGAATTCTTAAAAGTTGAAAAACACATATTTTAGGCAATGTTGAAAATTAAATGCTTGAAACTTGAATGCTGTAAAATATTGGCGAGAATTTTTTTCTCTTGAATTCTTAAAAGTTGAAAAACACATATTTTAGGCAATGTTGAAAATTAAATGTTTGATCTATCTTTGGCAATGTTGAATTCTTGAACCTTGAATGCTGTAACATGTTGGCGGGATTTCAGTTGTTAATTTCAAGTTTTTGAAGTTCAAAATTTGATTTTGAATAAACCTAATGCTGATTTCGAGTCCTATATAAACAACCAATGAAGGCATGATCATAACCATATCCCACAGCAAGCAAAAGAAGCAGAATAAATGGTGCTCAAAAATCACATAAACGTTGGTGCTGATTAATTTTGTTATCCCACAACAATCAATTCAGTGAGTAATTTTGTTATCCGATTGAAAACCACAAAAAACCCTAATCGGATTTTTCATTTATTATCAATCCTTGTGATATGATTAATTTAGTAATACTGTTTCCTGATGTGTGAAACCTGGCTATCTCATATTGATGGTTTTTGTTTGGCAGGGAAGGATTATATTCATTCCAAATCCTCAAACCAACTGTTAATACAAATAATGTCTAAAAACGTTATTTATATTTTTTGACCTCTCAATGTTTTGATAATAACAAAATGTAAAAACGTTTACGATAAAAATAAACGTTTATAAATTACTAATCATAAAATTCTATTTCTAAGATTAATCACTTAATGTCACACCTCGCAATTTCCGATATTTTAAATGACTATTTTACCCTTTGACTTTTTGGGTCCGACTTGACTTTTGACTTTTTGACCTTTTAGGTCATGATAAAAACTTGATTACCGCGTTGACCGGTATAAATTTTGAACGTATTTTAAATTATATAAATCTTAATTACGATTATTATCGCCTCATTTGCAAACTTATTTTTCTAAACTTATTTGAATTGAATCGAAGATAGATATTTTTGTTCCTAAATTGATTTATCAAAACACGACCCGCTAAATATTTTTACAACGATTCAGACTCTAAAGCAAATTTGATGTTAAACGACATTTTCCTGAAAACTTTCTAGTTTTGACCTAAGACCCGAGTAAACAGTCAGAGTGACTGATAATGCCTTTGCTAGATTTATAAACACAAAAATAATTAATTTATTTTTAATTAACAGTTTTATTGAAATTAATATATTTAATTAAAAATATACTTAGCAATGTTATTTAAAGCGTTTGTTGAGAACGCGAATATGCGTGTTGAAATCATTTTTTTTCTTTTCTATTTTGACGAGACGTAACCGGAGTTCACTAATTAAATACCGAACATTTTTAACGACATATTTTTATAATTGTTATAAAAATTATTTGATATATTATCAAGTTAAATTACTCGTTTTTGTTAGAAAAATATTTGTGAAAACAATGCCGCAAGTTTCTAGCGCGTTCGATTCATTAGTTATGTCGCCCCCCATACGAGTATTCGAACCATTTTTTTATCAAAAGTATAATAAAAAGTACATATTTTAACCTAACTATTATTCATTTTCTAATTCATTTAAAAGTTTTATTATATAAATATAAATTTATTATAAATTTTTATTTCATTATACAAAATAATATATACTCACACACATCTATATCACTATCTCTCCTCAATTTCTCCAAATTTCCGGTCCTAACTTCACTGCAGGCCACCTTGCCGAGCCGCGGATAATGTTTTCGGCGATGCGTTACGGTCGAAACCAAATGGTATCCTCATGACCCGATCTACCCCGATCCACTTATCCACTCGCGCAGCGCCTCCACCTCCTCGGCCTGCCTCACTCTCCGCAACCTCCATTACACCACCATCATGGGGGACCATACCATCATCGCTGCCCACACCCCCGCTGCCATTCACTATCACATCTTCACACCACAACCTCCACACTCGCTGAAACACACGCCACCACGTCGAGCAACACCACATAACAACCACTAACACCATCTCCTCCATCCTCACCCCTACGGCCACTAACACAGGAGGCACCTCCTCATCTACGGATAAACCTCCATCTCCACCGCGGCCTCTCTACAGCCGCGTCCACCTTCTTTCAGACCGCTGCCACCGGTCCACCACGCTAGCGTCGCACACCAGTAAACCATCTCCACACACCGCGGAACCACATCTATCAGCCCCACGACCTTTAACCTCGTGTCACCATCTTCACGACACCACCATTTCCGGCCCACCCTAACGCCTCAGCCGCGTACCACCACTCACCTTTGGGATGGTTGGTTTATTGTAAATTCTTTTTTTTATTATTAATAATTTTAAAGGGGTGTTTGTTTTCTGGTTTTACAACCCGAAAAGGGTGTTTGGTTTAGTAGATAAACGCCCGTAAGGGTGTGTTTGGTTTGTGATTTTATGGCCCCAAAAGGGTGTTTGGATCTGCGTTGTTACTGTAGCAGAGGGGTGTTTGTTTCTGTGGTTAACACCTACATAGAGTGCGTTTGGATTTGAGTTTAACAGCCCTAAAGGGGCGTTTGGTTCGCTGTTTAACCACCCCCAAAGGGGTGCGTTTGGGACAGCAGCACCATTAGGGTGCGTTTGATTTTAACTCTAATAAGGGTTGTGTTTGGTTTTACTTTTTCTTGTAATTTGTTTTCGTTTAAATTATTTTTAAACCACGTGGTTATAAATTGCAACATATATTAATTTAGATATACAATGTCGTTTTGCTAAATTGGAAACGTCGCTTATCAATGGCATAATGTATGCCGAAATTTTTAAAATGTGTATACTTAGTAAATTTTCATTAAATTTTATATTATCTTAAATACCCGATAATGGAAAAGTTATATAGTTTATTAAGATTTTTAAAAATTGTAATTATTACACTGACGCAACTACAAACGAAAACTACACTCTCTTCGAACGTACAATTAGTTTAATCACGTAATGAAAATACACAAATTATAAAATAGTATTTTATAATCTCGATTAGTAAATAAAAATAATAACTTTCTGCACAACTTTAAAAAACGTTCATTTATCATAATCCCTAACTCAAAAAGCGTTTTACTTTTCTTGTAAGAACCCTTTTATCAACTTAATAGTTGAACTTTTGAAAACGGTCGGTCGAATTTTTTTTTTACCAAATACTTTTTATCTCGTAGTATTTATATATATATATTGTAAAGTATTTTATATTCGACTTTTCCTTGTTGTATGTTTGGCTTTATTATATACTCTCCATATGAAGTTATAATTGTTCTTTTTTCTTATGTAATATATTACGGGAATATATTTACATACTTTGCGTGCGCTTATCTGCTCTTAATTTTATCCCCACAATGCGTGTTTTTTCTGATTTATTTTATTTAACCAACCACAAAAACTTATCAATTAGAAATCCAAATCCCTTATTACGTGTAGCCATTGATGTGCTCCCATCCATCGGAAACCCTAATTCATAACCCAAGCAATGGGTCCTAGCCGTTTAGTTAAGCTGCAACTTCTTGGTTCGAGCCGACATCTTCGTCATTCGTTGTGTGTGAGATATTATTTGGATTTATGCTAGTTGCTTTGAAACATTTAAGGTGAGTTCATAGCCCCAGTTTTACTCTGTTTTACTTATACTTTATTACTTTTGGGTGAAGAAAAACAGGCTGTTTACAAACTCGGTTACGTACTGAATTTCCATATCGTTTATTGTTGATTACAAATCCGTACATGTTTGATGTCGCTTAGTTTCTACTTATGGATTTATGTGCTTTACGCTTTTACGATAACATTAATTACATTTTTCCATTGGACACACAGTGTTTTCTGTTATCGAAAACTATTAATTACGAAACTCAATTAATTCCGGAGTTATGAGTAGGCCTAAGTTTTTGCTACCAAACAATACTGCACCGATTATCATGAACTGGTTAATTTCTTTGACGGAGGGGACGGTGGTCTGAGGTGAGCGCGAGTGAATAAATAGATCTATTGGTCTTAGGGACTAATTTTCCCTTCCGCCTTTGGCTTCCACTTAAAGAAGAACATACGGATATATGTCATGTCGATTGTTGCGTTATGGTGGTTCTTTGGTTTGGGACACGGGGTTTAGGGCACGGATATTACTATGCGACAGGACTTGTAAATGACCGTGTTGATTATTAGCTTCAGTGTCATCGAGTTAGCGCAACAATTTAAATACTTGCATCGTGAAGTGTATTCGTCTATAACAGGGCACAATGTGCTTTGTATGTGAAATCTGTAAACTGTTAGATTGTCACATCGCTTTGATAATCTTGTGGTCCTCACTACTTTGGTTGAACATTTCAAGTACTAACACTTTTCTAATACTTTGATGAAGTTGTTTTCACTTAAGTTTTTGATCCTCGTAAAAATGTTTTACTTAATCTATGAATTCACCTCAACTTTATTTGGACCGTTTAGCATTTTTTTCTGGTGCTTGTTTGGGGACTTCTTGATTTGCTATGTGGAGTACTTCGTGCCATTTTGATACTCTTTAAGACTTATCAAAATATATACTCGTTGTCTTTTGAAAATAAATTATGCCTCATAAACATTTTTACTACGCTTATGAAATGTTTAATTTCCTTTAAATATTGTAAAACTTATTTATTTTTAAACAATGCAACGAGTTATGATTTTCAAAACGTCCATTAGTGGTCGTTCTCTTGTGCCTTGTGTTCGGATTATGATGACGTCACGCCCTCGGACACGTATTCCGTCCAGGCCCCGTCTGGGGGTGTGACAGATTGGTATCAGAGCCAAGGTTATAGAGAACCAGGTAGAATATCTAGGTAGATATCTAGGTCTGGACTATAACCAGTATGTGATCCTTACGTGCTTTTATGTGTGCCTTATACGTGTTTTGCTATGGCGTATACCTGAGAACCATTTTTCCTTGAGCATGCTATGATATGGGTTTATCTTTGCCCTGCGTTATTTTTCTATGCGCTTGTCTTTTCTCCGTGGTTATCTTTTCTTTGCGGGTATCTTTTCTTCGCGGTTTACGTTTGCCTTACGTATATTCCTCTATTTACTTATATGGAAGTTGTTTATATAGATATTAAACTTTTCTAAGACATTGTGGATGACACAATGGTCTCTAAAATTTGTCTAAGACATTGTGAGCGATGCAATGGTCTCGAACTTATTTTTCATAACCTTATACAATATCGTTTTACATGAACCCGTTACGGTTTTGTTTACATAGAATTATGTATGAATCTGAGTTTCACAAGTCTTGTATGGGCGGGATTTGTAACTGGAGGTTTAATATGATAATTGCTATGTAAACTTGTTCATAAAGATCCTTATCTTATTTATTTTAACCGTGTACTCAACTATTTTGAACTCTATGTCGATCTCCCCCGATTGTTTTACTCCCCGTCTCTGAAGACGAGTTTTAAACGCTCGTCCCCTACTCATTGGAGCACCTGCATCGTCATGTCATCCACCACCTTGAAGATTTTGTGAGTACGCGTATTGTATCAGAAATTATTAAGTAGGTTGATTTATAATCTCTTTATTTGAAAGGATTGGGACGCCTCTTCATTTAAATAAATAAATTGTAAATCACCGAACCATAAGTTTATCAATTTATTATTTACATAAATTGGGACGCTTCTTTATGCAAATAATAAATTATAAATGAGTGGGCTTAATGGTATCCAATATGACACGAGTACGAACCTGAACCCGATAATCTCCGAAATCAGTTAAAAAGATCTAGAAACACAATCGTGTCTCACCACTCAGCAGAATCTTAAAGCCTTGCTTGAACCACCTTATCTCATTCTTAAGTTACTGTTGCCGTTACAAAACCTTGCGATCATGATACGTTTGTGGAGCTAACCGACTTGTGCACTCTTGAGCTAATGAATTTGATTCATCCTGGAACTAACGACTGCGTGCAATATTCCATCGCCTATCGCTTGAGCTCTCCCGCGAGCTCCTCCCAATTGTTGACCTTTATTCTGGGAATACTGTTTCTCGAAATGTCCTCACTCTCCGCATTCCGTCACCGTTTGTTATAGTTATTGTTGCTATGTATTCTTATACTTTTGATTCGCGACTCCATATGTTTGTGCTATGATTTTTAAATTATTAAAATAAATAATTATTTTAATAAAGATTTTTAATGGTTTCGGATATATATCTGTTCTTGTCAAGAGTATGCGAGATTTGTGAGTTGCAACAAAGATGACAATGAGTTTAGGCTTGAATTATAGTGAAATTGGTTGATTAGTTTGGCGTAAAAGAATTTTGGATAGTTTGGAAAATATGGCAATGTTATGGTCAAGTGTATGGTCAAGTCCATGGGTGATTTATATAAAAAAAATATAGTTGTTGGTCCGAGTTTTAAATGAGGGTAAAACGGACGTTTAAAAATGTCTCGAAAGGTTTATTAAGTGTCGAAAGTCAATGAAAATATTCGTGGAGTTTTTTTTATATTAAAACGAAGGTTTAGGAATTTTCTAAAAAATGATAAGTCGCTGTCGTTGGTCATTTCTAAATATGGCTAGTTTTTATATATATATTTAGCGAGCTAAAGATTTTGATTAGACGCTAGGGATTCACTAGTCCGTTATTATTTGAGTTATCTATAATGAACCAACACGTTTTCATTTTTATACCTAAATTTACGGTTAATTTATAAGCCCTTTTGCTACCATATTATAATTTCAGTTTGCAGATATCTTACAAACTATTTTCGTTGTAACCTCAGAAATTATTTGTTGTCATTATAAAATTATTTCGCTGTCAATTTATGAACTATGTCGTCATCATCTTATGAACTACTTCGTGTCTTTTATAACCATTACGTTGCACCTTTTAATTTATTGGCTTGTAATTGTAAACCATTTGTTTCCTTTATATTATAATACGTCACAGTATCATTTCTCGTGAACTATTTTGTTATAGCCTATAAAAATTTTTTGTTATTTACAAATTACTTTGTGTTCACCTTGTTTTCATTATCACGAACTGCTTTGCTACCTTATAAACTATATCGCTTACACCGTATAGGATTTAAAAAAAAAAAAAAAAAAAAACATAACATAAATTTGACAAAACGAGCACTTCATCGTTAGTTCTTAAATTATACATAGCTTGATCACCTCATGTTTTATTCAGAAAGGTCCTTTGCTATGCTGGGAGTAGTCACTATAAATTTTTGTCAAATTACCCTTACTTTCCATTTCTATTTTCTTTCTTTTCTCTACATTGTTAACGAGATTATATTGCACTTGGATTTATTAATATTTTGCGTGCGTATTCATGAGTCATGTCAGTCACGTGTATTTGTATTCGTAAGCATCATTACTAAGCAGATTTTCTTCAACCATTGGTATATAGAATCGAATTAACCCTTAGCCGAGAGACATTAACTCATGACTTCCTGTTAGTCATGGATAATTACGAATGAAAGGTTTCTAGAATGTAATGGAGCATTTCACTCTAAGTGGATTATAACCATTAGATCATAGAAAGATTTTTTTCAATATATACTAACCTTTTAGTGAGATAGAATCACGTGAATTATGAGATCCTCGTATCGACAAAACCTCTGATGGATCCTTCAGGATGTACACCGACAAGCCGAGAATTTAACAAGCTAACCGTTACCCGTTTTCTAGTATAGACGATCTTTTCGATCAACTACGAGGATATAGCGTTACTCAAAAATTGACCTAAGAACTAGCTACCACTAACTGAAAGTTCATGAGGAGAACTACACGACACACGACCTAGAATTTAGAGAAATAGTGCTTACTTTTAAGATTTGGGTACACAACCGATGTGACATAAGTATGAATTCGAACCCGATAATCATCGGATCGTTTAAAAAGACCTTAGAAACGCGATCGAGTCCTTACCACTCAATAGAATCTTTAAAGCCAGCGCTTGAACTACCTTATTCTCATTTGTTAAATTTTTTTCTCTTTCCGTTTACATTTGCGATCACGATCTGTTTGTGGAGTTAACCGACTTGTGCACTTTTTAGCTAATGGATTTGATTTATCCTCGAACTAACGACTGAGTATGATATTTCGTCACGTATCACCTGAGCTCTTTCGTGAGCTCCTCCCATTTGTTGACCTTTATTATGGGGATACTGTTTCTCAAAATGTCCACTCTCCGCATCCCATTACCGTTTATTATGGTTATTGTTGCTGTGTATTCTTATACTTTGGATTCGCGACTCCATATGTTTGTGCTATGATTTTTTTAATGAATAAATATTCTAATAAAGATTTTTGATGATTTCGGAATATATAAATTGTTCTTGTTGGAGGATGTGAGAATTGTGAGTGCAACAAAGATGGCGAGTTAAGGTTTATGCTTGATTTATAGTGAATTTTGTTGATTGTATTTGGCGTAAATGATTTTGGATAGTTTGGAAATTTTGTGGCATTATGGTCAAGTCAATGGGTATTTATAAAAAAATATTTAGTTATTGGTCCGGCGAAGTTTTTAAATGTGGGTAATAAAGGACGTTTTTAAAATGTTCTCGAAGGTGTATTAAGTGTCGATCGAAAGTTCTTTGAAATACTTTGTGGAGCATCTTAATATCAAATCGATGGTTTAGGTATTTTCTATTAAAAATTGTAAGTCAGTTTGCCGTTTGTTCATTTCTAAATATAGCAACTTTATATTATATATATATATTTTATTTTAGCATGCTTAAGTGTTTTGTTAGCGATAGGTTTCTATTAGTGCGTTTTTGGAGAATATATAAACTCGATTAAATTAGGGGGATATTTTTATCATCCGAAACATAAAAAAACTTTTCTAATATGGAAACTTTCTATATTAGTAAAATCTTCGTAAGAACTAACATCTCAAAAACTTAACGAGTTGTAAAGTACATTTTGTGGACTAACTAAAAGACAAACATATACGGTTGTCCATTTCAGTCTTTTTGTTATACTAAACGTTGGTGTGGCAACGTTCTTTTTTTATTTTTTATTTCTCGTTCTACGACGCAATCTAGATTAAGTCGCGATTAGAGCCGTTAGGTTTTACTTTATTCCTCCTCCTTTGGGTAAGTGAGTTGTGTCACGATACTTCCTCGTACGTTCTAGTATGTTGAAGACTTACACCTTTTAGCCTCGTTCGATATTTACTTACCGGTCCTTACAGATATCTTCTGTTCCGCTAAAACATTTAAACCTTATACAGACATACCCTCGCGTCTACACTTTCTCCATTGCTGTTTTCACTATCAATAGACTTTCTCTTTTAACATGGTTGATCAACCAAAAACTTCGTGTAATGTTATTTTTTCTAAATACTATGGTATGAATGAAATAACCTGGTCAAATTAGCCAAAAATTTTTGTATATAAGAAGTTGTCATACATTGTAATTTTGCTGAATAAAATTTCAACGACATGTTTAAAATCGGAGTTGTAAATCTAAATATGTTCCTATTAACACAATATGTTAACAAAAATCGAATACCGGGACGGGTTTCCATTTATGGGGTAGGTATGTTCACACCTCGACATATTTACGATATTTTAATTGGACTATTTTACCCTTTGTCTTTTTGGGTCCGAACTTGACTTTTGATCTTTGACTGTTTGACCTTGTAACGGTCACATAAAAACGATTATTCCGCGTAGCCGGTAAGTTTTTGAAACGTATTTAAATAATAAAATCGAATTACGTTTATTATCGCTCTATTTGCAACTTATTTTTTTAACTTATGTGATGTATAACGAGAAGATATATTTTTTTCCTTTAATTGATTTATCAAAAATCCGACCGCTAAATTCGCTTTCCGATTCAGACTCTAATGCAATTTGATGAGTAAACGACATTCATGACAACGTTCTAGTTTTGACCAAGACCGAAAACTGTCAGAAGGTGACTGAATGCCCTTGAAAGAATTATAACACAAAAATAATTAAAATTATATTTAATTAACAGCTTTATTAAATAAAAATATTTAATAAAATACTTAGCAATGTAATTAAAAGCGTTTGTTGAGAACGCGGATATTCGAGTTGAAATCCTTTTTTTTCTCTTTTCTATTTCGGACGAGACGTAACCGGTTCACTAAATAAATAACGAATATTAATAACGAATATTTTTATAAATCGTTAATAAAAATTTAATTTTTGAAATATGATAAATTAATTACTCGTTTTTGTTGGAAAAAAATTATTTGTGAAAACATATTTATGTCCAAAGTTTAGCGTCGTTCGAAATCATTAGTTAAGTCGCCCCAAAAGAGGTCTCGAACCACTTTTATCAAAGTATAATAAAAGTTACATTTTAACCCTTCTACTATTATACAATTTCTTAATTCATTTTAATAGTTTTATATATAAATAATATTTATAACTTTTTATTTATTATTACATAAAATAAATTTTACTCACAACAGTCTATATCACTCTCTCCCTCCTCCATCTTCTCCAAATTTCCGGCCACCCTTCCCGCCGGCCGCCGCCGCCGCCGGAAAAGTTTTCCGGCGAGCGTTCCGGCCGAAACCAAATGTTATCCTCATGACCCGATCTACCCGATCCCCATATCCACTCGCTGCCACGCGCCTCCACCTCCTTCGGCTGCCTCCCTCCCGCAAGCAGCCACCATTAAAACCAACCCTCATGATGACCATCACCATCATCGCTGCCCCACACCCCCGCTGCCATCCTCGTCACCAACTCCACACCACCACCTCCACCCTCGCTGCCACCACGCCACACGACGAAGCTCACACTCTTCACGAAAACAAAATCCATCTCCATTCCTTCCTCACCCCTCCGGCCACCAACACCACAAGAGGCCTGTCTCACCACATATATGAAACCACAATCTCACCAGCGTCTAATTTCATCGCGAGGTCCACCATCTTCTGCCGCTTTCCACTGTCACCAACGCTAGCGCAGAACCACCGAGCCACCATCTCCACCCCACCGCGACCACCATCCTCTCAGCCCCACGACCTTCACCTTGTGTCACCATCTCCACGAACACCACCATTTCCCGGCCACCCTCCGCGGCTCAGCCGCGTACCACCACCACCTCTACCTTTGGATGGTTGGTTTATTTGTGAATTCATTTTTTTATTTATTAATTAATTTAACAGTGAGGTGTTTGTTTTCTGGTTTTACAACCGAAAGAGTTGAACCAAAACCTAACCCTATTGTCTTGGTTTATTTTTTTTGGTTATCATTTGTCTTTTGGTTTAGGTGGATAAATGCCGTAAGGGTGTGTTTGGTTTGTGATTTTATGGCCCCAAAAGGGTGTTTGGATCTGCGTTGTTACTGTAGCAGAGGGGTGTTTGTTTCTGTGGTTAACACCTACATAGAGTGCGTTTGGATTTGAGTTTAACAGCCCTAAAGGGGCGTTTGGTTCGCTGTTTAACCACCCCCAAAGGGGTGCGTTTGGGACAGCAGCACCATTAGGGTGCGTTTGGATTATTAACCCTAATAAGGGTGTGTTTGGTTTTACTTATTCATGCTATTTGTTTTCGTTTAAATATATTTTTGAACCACGTGGATAAATTGCAACATATATTAATTTAGGAAAAACAATGAGTTTTGTAAAAATGGAAACGTCGTATAAACGGCAAAGTCATGCCGAAATTTTTAAAAAGTGTTATACTTAGTAAATTTTCATTAAAATTTCTATTATCTTAAAAACCCGATAAATGGACAAAGTTATATAGTTTTTAAGATTTTTAAAAATGTAATTATACACTAACGCGACAACAAACGAAAACTACACTCTTACGAACGATACAACTAGTTTAACACGTAATGAAATACCAAATTATAAAATAGTATTTTATAATTCTCGATTAGTATGAATAATATATAACTTTCACAAACTTTAAAAACGTCATTTATCCTAATCGGCAACTTCAAAAACGCGTGTTTTCTTTTCTGGAGAACCCTTTATCAATCTTAATTAGTGACTTTCGAAAAACGTTGATCGAATTATATTATTTCATTTTATTTTTAATCACGTATCTTATTTATACTTGTAAAGTATTTTATTATTACGACTTTTTCCTTTTTGTATGTTTGTCTTTTTATTATATACTTCCACCATTTGTATTATTTAATTGTTCATTTTCATAAGTAATATTTATACGGAAATTTATTAATACTTTGAGTGTGTTTTTAGATTTATTTTATTTAAACCAACCACAAACTCATCAACTTGAATCCAAATCCCTTTTAACGTGTCGGTTGATGTGGCATCCATCGGAAAACCCTAATTCATCAACCCAAGCTAATGGGTCTAGCCGTTTTAAGTTAAGCTCAATTCTTGGTCGAGCTGATTCGTATTGTTAGCTATCCCCTCTGATGTGATTATTATTTGCATTTCTGCTAGTTGCTTTGCAACATTAAGGTGAGTTCATATCCCCACGTTTTACTTGTTTTACATATACTTTATTACTTTTGGGGTGTGAGAAAACAGGTTCGATTACAAACTCGTTTACGTTATCTGAATTGTCAACTCCGTTTATACGTTGATCTACAAACTAGTTACATTGATTGATGTCGCTCTCGTTTTACTTATGGATTTAAGTGCTTTAAGCTATTCGATAACATTGATTACTTTGTGTTTTAGGACACAAGTGTTTTCTGTTATTCGTTTCATCTGGTTTAATGAGTTGCCTAGTTTTGCTAACAAACATATGCCCCGTATTATCTTTGTAACTGTTAATTTCTTAACCAGTAGGAACGGTGTGAGGGGAGCGCGACGGTGAATAAATAGATCTTTTGGGACTAATTTATCCTTTACCGTCTTTGGTTCCACTTAAGGAAGAACAAACGGATATATGTCATGTCGATTGTGCGTTATGGTGGTCTTTGGTTTGGGACACCGGGGTTATAAGGGCAGGATTAATATTGCGACAGGATTGTTGTGATCATGCCCTTGTTGATTATTAGCTTCAGTGTCATGAGCTTAGCTAACATTTAATTACTTGCATTTGTGAAAGTTGTATAGTCTTTAACGTCACATGTGCTTTGAATGTGAAATCGTAAACTGTTAAGATTGCCACATACGCTTTGAAATCTTGTGGTCCACACTACTTTGGTTGAACATTTCCAAGTACTAAACACTTTTCATAATACTTTGAATGAAGCTGTATTCACTATCACGTTTATTGATCCTCTGTAAATGTTATACTTAATCCTATGAATTCACTCAATTTATGTTGACGTTTTGCTTGTTTTTCTCTAGGTGCTTAGTTTGGACTACTTGAGGTGCTTGTGAGTTACGTGCAATTGTACTCTTTTCAAGACTTATCAAAATATTACTCGTTGTATTTTCGAAAATCAAATTATGTTCCTCAACATTTTACTTACGCTTCTGCAAATGTTTAATTTCCTTTAAATATTGTAAAACTTATTTATTTTTAAACAATGCAACGAGTTATGATTTTCAAAACGTCCATTAGTGGTCATTCTCTTGTGCCTTGTGTTCGGGTTATGATGACGTCACGCCCTCGGACACGTATTCCGTCCAGGCCCCGTCTGGGGGTGTGGCACTTAAGGCATGAATAAACAAATCATTAAACATGATTAGTGATCAAGAAAATATTTTTTCTTAAACCTTACACTTCTATAAAAGTGTTTTTATCAAAATATAAAAACAAAATATTTATTCATAAAAGAAATATTTTATTAAAACATTAAATTCGAAATCAGACCCCCCTAAAATGGAAGGTTCCAAAACATATTACACCTTCCCAAAAAAAAAGACAAAAAGAGGAGCGTACTCTACGGCGCCCCCCTTATAGGCCTGGCGGCCCCCTTATATATTAGGGACCGCCGAGACCGCCGCCAGCATAACGACTCTTTTTTGTCTTCTATAAATACTAGGCCACCCCATCTAAAAAACACAACCTCTTGCCACAAATTTTCCCAGATCTACTTTTCTCTCTTCTCTCTTTCTTTCTAAAACACGTATCTTGATCACTAACATACCTTGATCTTGTTTCAAGTGATTAATTCTTTCTTCTTTTAATCAAATGCAAGAGAAAAAAAAAAATAATACAATCATTTTCGTCTAACATACGAAATTGTTATCAAGTGTCCTCTCTTCCTCCCTCAAGATTCACAAATCTTCCATTATATTTTACTTTGGGTGTTGTTGTAATATTGGTTTGTGTGTTAGATCCAAATAGTGTAAAATTGTGTATTGGTGGGATTTGGATTGTGTGCCAATCCAAGGGGTATATATTCTTGTGAGTGTTAAAAGACGTAGTGAAGTTTAGTTTAGTTCTGGCTAAGATTCAGGACTCGACATCTAGCTTAGGTTTCGGAAAACAAAGTAAGCGAGGTGTAAACAGGTTTTCTCCGCTAAGGGAGCTTGTTGACATAGTGAAATCTCGAGTGGAGTACTCGGGGAGTGGAGTAGGAACGAAGAGGTGCTTTGTAGCCGAACCACTATAAATTTTGGTGTATTGGTTTGATCGTTTCTTTCTCTATCTCTCTATATTGTTATTGTTTACTTAGTTCATTACACATTAGATTGTTTTATTGTTGATTCATAATGTTGTTTGATTTGTTATACACTCGAATTCAATCATTTTTCTATATCGAAGTTTTAAAGGACAATAACAGGTTAACTATTCAACCCCCCTTCTAGATTACCACAATTGGTATCAGGTGCAAGGTACTAAGATTTTTAAAATATAATTGTATTTTATAAGCTTGGATCGATCTTTAGATTGCGACAAATATCTAGAAGGGCAATCTAATGCAAAGACCACCACTCTTTGGAAAGCTATAGTTTTATTTATTGGAAAAAAATAGATTTCGAGAATATGTTTAATATCAAAAGATTCTAGATCTTTTGGCATGTTATTACCAATGGGTATTTTCAGCCTATTGTACAAAATCGGAAACCAAATTAGATGGGGTTATACCTTTTGAAACAACAAACCGATGATCTTAATAAGAAAAGCTTGCGTAATATAATTAAAAGCCAAAAAATGGTTATTTACAATGCTTTGCCTAGAAAAGAATATGAATGAATTTAGGTGTATACGGCCAAAATGAAATTTGGAAAAACTTTGTTAATTCAACCATCAAGGTAATAGACACTTTTGTCAATGATATAAGATCGGACTTTTTGGTTAAAAATATGATCAATTCATCTTGTTAAAGACGAATCTATGGATAGTGCATTTGACCTAGTAATTAATACTATTTTACTAGTCTTAAGATCTTGATGACGGTTATTATAGTAAGAACTTACGGTTAAGGATAGTTTTCTTAGGGCTCTACATCCTAACATGAAAAGCAAAGGTCATGCGATTGAAGAGTTGAAAGACTTCAACTCAACTATCTCTTGTTGAGCGCATTGAAAACTCAATCGTCACATGAGATGATCATCAAGAAAGATTCCGAAATAGTCATAAGCAAAAGTTGAAAGAAATATCTTGCCTTTAAAGGTAATAAGAAGAATCTAGTTGTTGAAGACGTTATGTTAGACTTCCTGGTAGTGAAGACGAGAGTCGACAATGGCGGTTAAGGACTTCAAGCAATGTTTTTAAATGAGAAGAGGTGGTAGAATTCGTAAGACACTCAGAACGAAAAAAAAAAAAGACCTTTCAAAGAAGCCGTGACGTCAAAACGGCAAAAGTGGAAAGGATTAGTTGCTTTAGATGGGAGATCCAAATCATCTTACTGGAGTATGTCCAAGCCACCAAGAGACAAGACACAGAGCATTTGTTGGAGTTCTTCGAGCAGATATCGGTTGTAAGTGAAGAGGAAAAGATCAAAGATGTGTCATGTCTTGTAGCTCAAGCACCAAATGAGGTATGTTCCGAATCCTCCTACTTTAGTGATGAAAACTCATCAATTGATGATTTAGCTCTAGACAACGAATATGATAAATTATGCAAAATGAGTTTAAAGATAATCACTAAGAACAAAATGCTAAAAGCTATTAGAAATAGTCTAGAAAATGAACTTAGAGAATTAAAAGATAAATTGTCCACACTCGAGAAAAACAAGGAGTTTGAATTGATTGTGAAAAGTGTCATACACTTAAATTGAAAATGAAAAAGATCATAGATGAATTACTATGATTTAAACAAATTTGAAAATAAGTACACATTACTTGAATGAAATGTTAAAATATAAAACCATCGGATGATAAATTAGGTTTAGGGTTTAATTCATTTGAAGCATCATCTAGTGGAACTAAGGAAATAAAATTTGTAAAAGCTCAGAAAAAGGTGTCTCCTGATGGAGGTCCCATAAATATGGGCGGCCCCCTTAATGTTTAGGCGTCCCCCCAAAATAAATATGGGACGCCACAGCAAGCTGTATCTGACAAAAGGTGTCTTTCAAAAAAATCTTTTCGATCCTAGACCAAAACACATATTTTTAAACAAGTCAAAGTTCCTGTTGCTCGACCTGACTATACAATGAAGTTTTAAAACATTCTATAAGCCATTATCTAAACCCGGACGTTGGATTTTTAAAACTCAATTATAGTTCCATATAACGTCACTCCTAGAGAGTCTATAATTAATTTTTCTCGTCTTTAAAAACCCCGACACCAAAAGACATGTTGGTCGACAAAACCAACTCTTGGATTTCCGTAAACTTGGAACAACTTTCCACGCCATGTTACATGCCATGGGAAGGGCATTATGTGTTTCTATTTCACATACCATCCTATTGCATCAAATGACAAGGGATGTTTGGCACTAACAATTTGGACCCTATGAGATATTGGGGACCAATGTTTAAGATATTGTCTTATATATAAATAGATATGTTGGAGTCGACTTGGGCGCCCGACGAATGAATCAAGAATAGCGGATGCTCTAAACATATGACGGGTAACCGAAAAATCTTCTCCACTTACAAGGCATACAATGGAGGTAATGTCATTTTTGGTAGTAATCTTCACGGTAATATCATTGGCAAAGGTTTACGTTTATTCTAATACTATACAAAATAGATAAGTAGACATGTCTGTAAACGTAGGATTTTAAAACTTGCTAATGGTATAGGACAAATATGTGACAATAGTGTAAAGTTATCTTTGTCTAAACACGATAGTGAAATCACTAAGACGGTAAAGTCATAGGATAGTGGTATTTAGGAAGAGAAATGCTTTATTATGTGATGAAATTAGGAAATAAGCCAAAGAATCAAATTTGTCTAGCAACGATTGATGAGAATTCCACCTTGTGGCATAGAAGATTTGGTCACGCAAATATGCGTCTCATTCAATCGTTAGCTTATAAGGAATTAGTTAAAAACTTACCTAAGATTATGTGTTGTCAAAATTTTTTTAGTGATGCTGCAAAATTGAAAACAGTCACGTTAGTCACAAAGCTAAGAAATAGTTCAACGACTAGATGCTTAGAACTTCTCCACATGGATATTTTTTAGTCCATTCTGCAGTACGGAGTTAGAGGAAATCGTACACCTTAGTCAAGTAGTGACTTACTCTAGGTTATACTGGACTAGATTTTCTTAAGAATAAACCGAAGCTTTCGATCAATTTGAAATATTTAGTAAGAAAATCCAAAACCAATTAGGATGTATAATAGTGTCAATAAGAACCGACCACGGTAGAGAATTTGATAATGAAGTACAATTTGGAGAATTTTGTAATGCTAATGGTATTACTCATAACTTCTCGGCTCCACGCCCCTCTAATCAAAATGGCGTGGTTGAAAGAAAAATAAGACATTTTAGAATTGAGTAGAAACTTATTGAACGGAGTAATTGTTACACAAAAGTTGTGAGGTTTCTCGATTCACGATCTCGGGAGGTCGGGGAAACTCAAAATATGAATAAGCCATTATTGAGAGAGAAAGTGATTTATTATTGAATGATTAGTGAAAATTACAATTGTGAGGTTTACCCCTCTAAGGAAGATTAAAGGGGGTATTTATAGTCTAAACACGAGCCATCTTTGGGCTAATTACACTTCTAGTCCTTGTGTTTAAGGACTATTTAAAAAATAATGTAATTTCCATATATGACACCAGATTTTTAATACTAAACAATCTTACCCAATTAGGGGCATATGGGAATTACTTACAATCGGTATCCTACAAGTACAAACATAAATATGCTTCAGCTTTGAATCTTTCCATTACTTGTAGACGATACAATGTAACTTGTATAATAGAGTTATCTTCCCCTGGTCTTACTGAATGTCTTCACACAAACTTTCTTCATATACTTCTTTATGTCAAAGTTTTGAATCAGTTTCCACACCTTACCAACTCTGTATGGTAAGCAGATTATGAAAACTGTGATGTAGCTATAGAAGAGAAGTTAGAAAGTTAGATTAGTAGAAGTAGAAGTAGAAGTAGAATCGGAGAAGTAGAAGAAGCAGAAGAAGAAGCCAACCACATCAAACTGAACTGCTTATGTTCTGATGAATATCCGTTCAGGGGAACATGCAAGGATTCAACAACATATTCTCACGTATGCACATACTTCACACACTAACCATCCAGAGGTTGAAAGCATACAATCCATCTCCATAAGATAGAAGCGGACTTGAAGATAAGAAAGAAAGAAATAAAGGTGAGATAAATACACATTTCTTCCCCCTGATTGATGCTATCTATCGAATACTTCCCTTTCTTCCCCCTGATTGTTTCATTCCGTATGGTCCATCGAAAACAATCATAATCTGAAGTACGCCCGAATATTCGATTTAAAATAACCATGTGTAAAGTAGAATAAAGTCGGTTTATTTAAGCATGTGAATCATCTGCCGTTAATGAACTCTTTGTCTCTTCTCTGACTAATTAATTTCTACCTGCATTTCTGTTGGCCTTTCTGTATTGGACCATGATGGTGAAAATCAATATGAAAAACTCGATACTGAAGTAACATCCCTCAAAGTTGTGACTTAAGCTTGTACTATCCGGAAGAATCTCTTGAAATATCCTCAACTACGTGAGTCACTGAGCACTACAACGTCAACTCCTATAATGTGTAGCTCTTTGGGGATAAAAGAGAGAAGAATCAAAAGTAACTAGATATTCAAGTCTTCATGACAATCCTATTTGCTCGAACAAAGTCTTCTTCGTTGGCCAGAGGTAAAAAGGCCAGAAGATGAAATAAGTTACACTTCCAGTGACATATTACTTCAATCCCAAATAAGTAATATAGATTCATAATGTAGCCATTTCTTGCGATTAAATCCCGAGAATAGCCTTTTTAACATTTTTCGTGAATCTTAGATAAGGATCGTTTTAAGCGAAATGTGATGTTTGTGTTTTTGTCATAACAGTCTGTCCTATCAAATAAAATCCGTAGTCCATTCCATGATTTCATTTTTGTAACAACAAAACTTTTATGCCTAAATTTGAGATAACACTGAAACAGATACAGTCCAAATTCTATTACCAACGTTTTAGCTCATTTTTAGTCAGTCCTAGTTATGAATTAAATTCATTCAAGCCAACACGATTATGGTAAACTTATAATTCAGTACGTTTTGTGTCATCACTTGACCAGGCCAGCGAGCACACCGTTATAATATGTTAGGTTAACACAACCCTATACACTTATACACACCTCTTTTTCATTTTCTTCATTTCTGACGCATCAACTTTCGCAAATGGGATATTATCATTTCTTGTCTCATATGCAAACCAAATCTCACTTTGTTTTGCCTTCTCAAAAGCTACTCATCAGTTACCCAAAAAAATCATCTCACTTTCATATCTTTTATTCAAGACAAGAAACCCACGAAAGTCAAATACAAGAATAAAGAACCAAGACGATGTTATGACCTCAAGACCTTATACACGGGTCTCGGGTAGGGTTTCTTTTTGTTTTGAGTCCAAGATCGGTGATGATCTGTATTTTTGTGTTTTTGATCTTGTAAAGGTCACAGATTTGTTGTGTAACACGAAAATATGAACTGAGATCTTGTTGTGGTTTTCTTTCAGTTTCATTGTCGAGTCTTGATGTGAAGTTGATGTTTAGTTTTGATTCATTCTTGATGTCGAAATTGTAAACTCGATAACAATCGAGTTGACTCGGTAACAATCGAGTTGACTCGGTTGTCAAGATTCATTCTCGATGTGCATCGTTTTTGGAATTGGCCTTGAATCTGTTAAGCATAGAGTTTAGTCCATTCAACATATTTTCTGAATTTGACTTCCGAGTTTGACCGTTGACCAAAAGTCAACGTCGAGTTTTCACTTTGACCAAAAGTCAAAACTCTATAAAAAACCGTTACACTTGATTTTGACTTTGATTTTACTCCGAGGTTTGGTACAGATTCGAAAAGTAGCACTTAATTGTAATCCAAATACGATAAAACTGTAATCTGGAAATCCCGATTGCATAAAACACAATCGAGTTTGATAATAATTAAGCACTTATTAAGCAGATATAGACCAGATCTGATGAATAAGCCAAATAAGCACAAAAACTGATTTAATCAACAAATTAAACATAACAATAAGCTGCTGAACTGAATGAGCTAATCTGCTGAAAAGCCACATCTGATTGAAATAAGCTGATAATAAGCCAAATCTAAACTGAATAACCTGTACCGAATAAGCTGATGAAGCACTAATAAGCTCAAATTATGCTGCGTAATAGCTAATCAGGAATAAGCGTAAAAACATCACGAATCGCTGTGCAGCTCTGATTACCCAACTGGTGAGATTTTCTCGATTCATTGATCTGGGAGGTGCGGGGATGATGGATAATATATAAAAGCCATTTTAGAGAGTGAAGTAGTTATTATTGAATGATTAGTGAAAAATTAACATATTGTGGAGGTTACCCCTCTAAGACAGATTAGAGGGCGGTATTTATTAGTCTAAACAAAGCCATCTTTTGGGCTAATTAACTTCTAGTCTTGAAATGGCGTGGTCGAAAGGAAAAATAGGACACTTCAAGAAATGAGCAGAACCATGCTAAATGAACAATCACTACCATAAAAATTCTAGTGTAATGCCATAGATACCTCAACCTACATTCTCAACCGAATCCTAATTAGAGCAATACTAGGAAAAACACCTTATGAAATCTTAAGAGGTAGAAAACCCACATTAGATTACTTTAAAGTATTTGGAAGCAGGTGCTTCATACTGAACACTAAAGATTACCTTACAAAGTTTGACCCAAAGTCATACGAAGGTATCTTTCTAGGTTATTCTCAAACTAGTAAGGCTTACATAGTCTTAAATAAGCAAACCATGAAAATCGAAGAATCACTCAACGTGACATTCGATGAAACTCCTCCACCTTCTAAGACATCACCCTTGGTGGATGGTGACTTAGACGAAGAAGAAGCAATTAGGACAACTGAGAAAAAGAACCTAGAAAAAGACATAGAGGATGATTCTATAGAAATTGAGAAAATAGTAAATGTTAAGGAGTCTAAAGATCATCCATTAGGAAATGTCATAGGAAACCTCAACCAAAGAACACTTAGATCTCAAGCCCAAAACCAAAGTAACTTCTTTTGTTTTATATCTATTATAGAACCTAAGAATGTGAATGAAGCCTTAGGAGATGAAAGTTGGATAGTTGCTATGCAAGAAGAATTAAATCAATTCATTGCTAACGACGTCTGGGAGTTAGTCCAACGACCTAAGAACATGACTATCATAGGAACTAAATGGGTATTTAGAAATAAGCTAGACGAGAACAGAGTCGTCTCTCAAAATAAAGCTAAGTTGGTAGCATAAGGCTATAATCAACAAGAAGGAATTGATTATGAAGAAACCTATGCTCCCGTAGCTAGACTAGAATCTATAAGAATATTACTAGCATATGCATGTGCATTAGACTTTAAATTATACCAAATGGATGTAAAAAGTGCATTCTTGAACGGTTTAATCAATGAGGAGGTATATGTGGCAAAACCTCCGGGATTCATTGTTTTTGAAAAACCGGATCATGTTTATAAGCTTAAGAAGGCTTTATATGGTCTCAAACAAGCACCAAAAGCTTGGTATGATAGATTAAAGGCTTTTATTATTAAACATGAATATTCAATGGGAATGGTAGATAACATACTTTTTACTAAGAAAAAAAGTTCAAATCTCATCATTGTTCAAATATATGTCGACGACATTATATTCGGTTCGACTTGTCAAGATATGTGTGATGACTTTGCCAAAATCATGCATGACGAGTTCGAGATGAGCATGATGGGAGAACTTAACTTCTTCCTTGGTTTACAAATAAAATAAATGGAAGATGGAATATTTTTTAATCAATCTAAATATATTAAAGAAATGCTTAAGAAATTTGGTCTAGAGGATTCTAAACTAATGAAAACCCCTCATGTCCTCCGATACTAAACTCACAAAGGATGAAGTATGTAAGTCGGTAGATAGCACCAAGTATCGAGGCATGATAGGTAGTTTATGATACCTAACGGCAAGTAGGCCCGATATCATGTTTAGTGTCTGCCTTTGTGCTCGCTTCCAAGAAGATCAAAAAATCCCTCATTTAGAAGCGGTTAAGCGTATCTTTTGATACATTAAAGGCACTACGCACTTAGGATTATGGTATCCTAAGGGGAGCGGGCATAGAAACCATAGTATATTGCGCTTGATCATGCGGGATATTATGTTTATGGATCGAAAATGCACTAGCTGTATTTGTACGTTCCGTTGGATGTTGTTCTTACATCTTGGTTTCTAGAAGAAACAAATCGCTCTTGCTATCTCCACTACGAGTAGTCCGAATAACGTATGCGTCGGAAAGGCATTGTCAACAAGCACTATGATGCAAACAAGCATTCATCGTACGACATCCCGATCGATTGACGTACCTCAGATCATGTGCGACAACAAAAGGCGCGATTGACCTTAGTTAAAACCGGCCTGCAACACTCCCGGCACTAAACACATTGATACTTACGTCACCACTTTCTTCGAGAATAATGTCCAAAAAGGACATTATCACTATCGAAAAAGAGCCTGTCAAGATAATTCGCGATATTCTCACAACACCACCTCAACCGAGAATCAGTTCAATTATCTTCGTTCTTCGGTTAGGAATGATGGAACACATTCCCTAGATCACTCGAGTCCGCTTCTTATTCTTCTAAGTCTCGACTCTAGTCCGTGTTCCATTCCGTGTGTAACAATTTACTTATCTAGTCCAAAGTTGATAAAACAATTAACTCATTGAAATGTAGTTAATTTGTCACTCCTAGTCAGTGAGGTTTGAAAATTAAAAGGAACAAATTTTGTTGATACATATAGGCGGCCCCCATATCCCAGGCGGCCCCAACCTTGTTTCGGGCGGCCCTAAGAGATATGGGACCGCCAGCAGCAATTTCAGTATTTTGTCACTTTAACCAAAATTTTAAAACACAAAAACAAACACTCCCCTTCACCTGCTGCTGCTGCGACCTCGACACCAAATCCACCCAAAACTCAAAATCAACCACCAAAACTCAAATTGAAGATCAAATCATCACTAATAATCAATCCTAACACCATAAAGATCATCAATTGTAAGTTATTTCATCTATTTTCTTTCGATTTGAGTCTAGGGTTCATGATGAACACAAAAATCAAAAATGGGGATTTTTCAAATTAACTAAATTTTTGAGTAATTAGAACTAGTATATAACTAATATGCTTCACATAGATATAAGATTATACATCTACAAGTGATTTTGGTGAAAACCCACTTTTGTGTCAAAACCTCATTTTTGTGCTCATCACACTCACGTTGGAATCTTGACAAAATTGTCATTTTGAGTTGTTAATACAAACTAAAAACGATTTTAAACACATGCATAATGATCTCACAAACAAATTTCGAGATACATAATTCATATGTATTTTTTGACATGTTTGGATGAGCAATATTAAATAAAGGGATGTTTGGGTTAACTCATAGGTTTACATAATTAAGTCTAGTTAATCGTTATCCCACATAGGTAAACTTGTAAAAATACATACACACACCTTAGCTATAATCTTACTCAATACTTGTTAAAATGAAACATTTTTAGGTATCAATGCCTCGAAAAACCGGCTTGGATCATAAAGACACCAGAAAATACATCCCAACTATATCTCATGAGTTCAATCAACCTATCAAAATCACCGTTGCTATTCTTGAAAAACGTTGTTTTCATGAAAGAAGAATTGTTAGTCCAACTTTTGAAAACATGAACCAAATTCGGTCAAAATTTGAGTCAATTAACTTTGATTGTTTACTAGACATAAACGAACAAATAATCCCTCGCTTTGTTCTTGAATTCTATAGTCAACTCACCTTCACCTACAATTCAAATGGTCATTTTGTTGTCAACTTTGTCATTAAAAATACACCCTTCTCCCTAACTCTTGAAGAATTCGGTAACATTCTCAAAATTCCTTTCACCGGCCAAGTTTCGGAAACCGAAATGTGGCGTCTTGATCATTTACCCAACGGTGTCCCTAACAAAGGTCCATACAAAACCAAACTTCCATCTCCCAATGCCATCAAGTCTCATGTTCAAATTCGTCGTCAAGGCAAGGTCATCCGTTTCAAAAGTCAAAAAGAAATTGTTGTTGATAAAAACAAAATCTTAACAAACGAAATCAAACCGCACATGATATCATTCGTGAAAATGTTATCTGTGTCGGAGGTAACAAAGATCATGCTTCGGCATGTCTTTGCCACATGCTCTATTGTGTTGAAACCTCCACTCTGTATAATTTAGCATTTTTCATTCTCAAACGAATGGAAAAGACTCGAAGCAAACCAAAGGAACTCCTTCCTTATGGAATGCTCTTGACTAGACTATACAAGTTTGTTGTGTCCTCTTCTCTCGTCTTGGCATCTAATCTCTATATATTATATGATCCAGTTATGACCGTTCTTGCTCCTTTCTATGAAAGGAAAATACGAACGGATCATGGTAAAAAGAGATCACGCGAGTCAAACTCAAACTCATTCTCAAGTGTTGTCAATCTCTCTTCATCATCTCATCTTTCTCAAAATAGCAATGATGAAGAATCCTTTTTCTCAAACCTTCCTTCATCATTCAACCTTGATGAACCTTTGTTCGAAAATTCCTCACTTCCTTCCTCGAGTCATCTAAATCATATTCACCTTCTAAATTCTGAAATCTTATCTATTCAAGAGAAAGTGCGGGATGAGCATCGGAAGGGACTAAAGTCAATTGGAAAGAAGCTAAAAGGATTGATGAAAGGGAAGTAGAAGCAAAAGTTATCTTGATGAACAATCGACCTTATGACATTTGCACGTTATTTATCTTGTTAGTTGCTTATTATTTGCTAGACTTTATCTATGAATCACTTAAATTCGTTTGCTAGACTTACATACTAGACTTCTATGAATTATTTTCATGATTTACTTGAAATGCATGATTAGGATTAGTTGCTGATTACCATATATTGAGATAGTTAAATTTCTGAGTCATATACTTTCTAGATTAGAAATATTAGAAAAAGCTGGAAATTTGATATGTTGCTGATGACGGTCCTAAAACCCTCAGGCGGCCCCCTAACTAATTAGGGACCGCCAGGACATAAGGGACCGCCCACAGGAGGGAAACGAAATGTTTAAACTTTTCTCTTTTTCTGCATCTTTGACCTCTCTACTATTAGACTTTTGCTGGATTTTCCTCTTTTGAACAAACACTAGTTTTACTATTCCAACCCTTGATGCCATGCTTTGCCACTTCTTTTAAAATTGTTGATTTCTTTTCTTTATTTAAGGATCATCAATCCTTCATCATCTTAAACAATTACATCTTCATCAAACTCTTCTTCATTCTCTCTAATGTCTTGCTCAAATCACCACCCCAATTTCTCTAGGAAACCTAGGATGTCTGTAAGACAAGTTTGGAAAAGAAAATCACCATCTCCTAAGCCCTCTCTAAATGGCTCACCAATACTCATTCCATCACCAAATCATCATTCACACTCACCTCTATTCTCTCATCATATTCACTCACCTAATCATCGACCAACTTTACCATTTTATCACCAACAAAGAGAGAAAATTATCAACCAACTTCACACTATTTCTACACTCATTGATTCTTCCATGCCATCATCACCTCCTCTTTCACATCCATTGGTTCAACCACCTACTTATGGTCAAGTTGATTGTCACTTAAGCTTTTGCCATTGTTGTAGGTACACCACAAACCACTTTCACTCACTAATAAATGACATCAACTTTATCAAATTCCTCATAACTCGTCTCATTCCCCCAATCACAAATTACTCAAAATCATGCTTCATCATCTTCACCATTTTCTCTTTTTAGTTGATCTCTATAAGTAATCTCACTAAATAATCGCCAATTCATCTTTTGAGTATGACACTCCTCTTTAAAATCAAAACTTCAACTAGTTTACCCTCAGCCCTTTATGCTTTAGTATGTTATGATATCTACTAAGACTTCATATGGCTATTTTATGTATGATCTTTTATCTTGTATGTTATGTACGTTGCATGTTTTATTGCAACATTTTGGGTGACCTCCATGAAATGCATGTTCTTTATATTTGTCTAACAAATATATAAGCCGTTGTAATTTTCTAGATCTTATTTTATTAGCTAATTATAAATTCTCTTGTTTTCAGAAAAAAGGAATCAAGCACTGTAAAAGATGGCATTGATGTGATTCGGAGTTAGAGATTAAATGGTACAGATATCAATTATATGATATGCATCTGCTTCTTAATCCCTCACAAAGAGAAGAACTAGAAAATGAATTAACAAGCCGAGAAGAACTTGTAGTCCTTCAAGTTGAGTTTGCTGATATGGAAGGTCAAATGTAGCAACTCATGGAAGAATTGAAGAAAATTCAAAAGAATACTTTCTTTTGGAAGTCAACTGCGATAGTGTTTGGGGTTGTGGCTTCGTTTATGTTTGTTATGAATTAACTAGTTTGGGTTTATTTAGTCTATTCAATTGTATGAATTATCCATGGTCAGTTGTTGTTCTTGGTGTCAAATGGTTATACAGATTATTTGACTTTTGCAAATTCATAAGTTCATAACAGTGAACACAAATGACTTTTGTTGACTTTATTAGTCAAACAAATTAACACATACATCCACAACAATATGACTAACAACTGAAACTATTCATTTTATCAATCAACTCAAAACAACATTCATCCACAACACCATAACCTATTACCTACGAAGAACATTTACCCAAAAAAGCAACTACCCTAAAACTTCACATTGTACAGTAAACATAAAACCCAAACACAACCCAGCTGATGATGAGAAATTTCATCAACTTGAGTCGCTTTTCTTCAACCATAGCAAGGATTTCTTCAAGCTCATTACGTGACCTCAACAACCCTGGGATAATCTGAACAGACCTTCGACACATTGGTGGATCAAACCACCGGATGAAGTTGACACATGTTGGACTCTGAAAATAAAAGAAAAAGGATGTGTAAATAAACAAACAAAATGATTTGTTACATATTTTTCGATCGGATCATACTTACAAGTGTAGGACAACCATAGAAACGACGACCAGTATTCCAATTAGTCCATGATGTTCTAATCACGGCTTTCAAACCGCACGAACAACGAACCATTTTATAATTTGTGTCTTATACCTTGCAAACCATCATTTATAATACACATAAACGATTCAGGGACCAATGGTGCAAGTGATAAACGACAAAAAACCCAACAGTAAAGCACCCGTTGGCAAAAACAAAATAATGAAAAAATTTGGAGTCAGGGACCAACTATGAAAAATTAGAAATTACTAAAATGCCCATCATTGAAAAGTCAAATTAACACCGTTACTAATAAAGGGCTCGAGGGACCAAACAGGTAACAAAAATCGACTTTAAGGATTAATGACATCGATCCCCATTATCTAGGGACTGAATCCGCAATCTGACCTAAGTACAGGGACGAACGGTGTAATTTACCCTTCTATTTATTTGTTTTCTTTACAGCAGCATTATGTACAGTGGACCGGACCGAATCGAAAAATCAGACTAAACGGACCGGATCAAATATATTTCGTACATTCCTCGATCAACTCTTTTTCTTATTTTCGGTCCTCGGTCCGGTTTGGCCTTACGTACAACCGACTATATTGCCTTGTTTGACCGAACCGGACCGACCATTCGGTCTGGTCCTCGGTCCGGATTTTGGATCAAATCGGTTTTCAGACCGGTCCGATTTTCACACCATGCTGCTAAAACCTATAACTTAACTCAAAGACATTCTCTCTTATCACTTAAGTTGTATGACACCTTCAGGCCTCACGGTTTTTAAAAGGAAAATACGAAATAAAGAAAAATTCTAATGGCTTGGTTGGTGAATTTGGCGCTGAGCCTCGTAACTTGGAGTCTGCTATGGTCTCGTGTCATTGGACAACACCATAGGGCTATAACACACGCTATGGCATCCCACATATCGTGTATTTTTAAGAGGTGTGATAGTGTGATGGTGATTAAATATTATATAAGATTTGCAAATTTTTAATACAAATTAATGAAATTTAGATTGTGATTGTGTTATGGAAATGTTTTTGGTTAGTTTTAAGATAATTTGTTAAGAGAGATCTTTTATATCACTACAAAATAATGCTTGTTTTTACTCATTTTACTAGCAATATATCCACGTTGTGGAGTGTGTACAATTTTAAAGTCCACAGTTCATCAAGCGTGGAGATATCGGGTGTCACAAAAGTTATCACACTTACAAGTGTGGACACATAACTTTACTATTTACACTAATAAGCATGGATAAAAAATAAATTGCACACACATGAGCATGGACAAAGCATAAAACTCCACGCTTTAAGTGTGGACAATTACAAAACTTGGTGGTACGTGAAAGTTCGTTACATTAAGTGTGGACAATTACAAAACTTTACGGTGCAAATTAACACGAAACTTGAAAGTTCGTTACATTAAGTGGAACAAAAAAAAGTTCACGTACCAACATGGAACAAAACCGAAAGTACGTTGCTATTGTACGGCTAAAACCCAAAAGGGAACTCCACGCTTACATGTGTGGAAAATAAGCAAATAACTCATTTTCAGAATTTACATAAATTGCCCTCCAGATTTTAAAGTTTACATTATTGACCCTGCAGTTTTTTAGACAAACATCCTGCAATTAGCTAGAATAACAAAATACCAAACAAGATAATTTCCTTATATGTTCACAACTAATTCATTGCAATAACAAAAAATTCATTACATTTCAAACTACAAATACAACTACAAAAGTACATCCATCCATTAAACACCTCCCGTAAATAACAAAAAAATCATCATAGCATTGTCTTGCATTTAACAAACATAAATGGGAAACTATCAAACTCTTGTTGCTCGTTTCATCAATGTTGATCGCTTCATTAATGTTGATCGCTTCAACAAAAAAGTCATCAAACTATTTCAATTTCTTCAACCGATAAGGTAGAAACCCCTAATAAAACTAGCCTGTAAAAGTTATCAATATACTATGTCAGAACTTCACCACGCAACAAAAACATATAAGAACCACAAATATAAGATCTCCATGAGTAAGTCGGCAAACAAATTTGTATTATATCCTTACATAAAAAATCAAGCAACACAACATTTACACCATATGAAATATCCGATCATAGTAGTTGCCATTGCATCTATCATAGCATATCAGGATTATCGGTAGTTACGCGTAAGCAGAAGCATAAGCGTAAACAAAAAAATAAGCAATCCCAAACACCCTCTTAAATGACTTGTTATAGCTAATGTTTCAAATGGAACTATATCTGCCGTTGTTTCAGTATAGTGGTCAAAGAGTCTAGTTGGAACTAATTGATAGGTATTTTCTTAGCTTAGTTACACGACACACACAAGGTGTAACAGATGCCTCGTTAATAAATTACTAAGACACTTTGAGATATCAGTTGGAACTAATTGATATGACTGCAATTTGTGAGATAAGTATACTTACAATCGAATCGGGTCATCTTCCTGTGAGCACATCACCCAAGGAACTGACAGTTTCTGCTGCCCATTTCACAAATAGGATCTCCACCAATTCCATAAGCTCATTCAACATTTCGTATTCATTCTCAACCTGATCAGGTCTACCAGCATATGTAAGAGTAAGACTAACACATTCAAGATTATTAAAAACAATAACCCATCACTAGAGTCTAGACATAATGTCTTTAGACCAAATATACCAGATTCAAATTAAATGTGGATAAAGAAGTCTGATAAACCAACAAATAACATAAATCATATTGACAAGTCAGACACGGATATTGTCGAACAGTACATCTATTCGTCTCAACTCATTAGAAAGTTCAGCACTAAACCATTATCTTAGTTTCCCATGAAGGCAGTTTATAAATCAATTTTAGTCTCTTAGTGCGCAACAAGTACTCACTTTTAGCATCATCACAGCCTCAACAGCCAAGTTAGCAAAATGTTCCTTTTCCTGTGAAAGAATTTTAAAATCCAATGTAGTCATTGCAATCTTCTTCAAGTCCGATCTGAATTTTTCTGCATGAACCATTGCACGTAACATTAGTATGCAGATGTAGTCCCGTCACCCACAGAGGTAGTCCCGTCAATCATATAATTTAGAAATAGAGCATCAGCGTCAATGATCCAAATGTGACTGTTTCAGTAAAACATAAAAGGACTAGTTTAAGGATACCAATAAGGACTTTAGCAGCAGGATTATCGATATGAAGGATACCAATTGCCCATTCAATAATTCCAGAAAAAGGGTCATTTGTGGTCCGGAAATGAATTCCAGGAATGAAGTCTAACCAAAGAGGGAATCCTCTCCTCAGTGAATAACATAAATTTAAATAAAGATCGACAAAATTGTACTTAATAATAAAGTATTTCAATAATCAAGAACCGACCCGTAATTCCATTAAGCACAGGCATAAGGACCAATACGAAGATGTACAATCTAGGCAGCGTCCTGCACTGTCTTCACAAACTTAACCAAGTCAAACCGCCCTTCAAAGTAGTACTGCGACATATGCAATGTAAACAATAGTCACTAAGGCGACAAGAAAACGAGTGTGAAACTAGTTTTTGGTGAAAAAAAGATGCAGGCATAGTTTTAGTTAGTCTTATACATGTCCCTTAATAGGCTTATGAAGTCATGGTAATTCTAGAAAACATAGGTCAAGCAATGGGATGTTAGTCGTCATCATGTTCTATTTCAATATCTGTTATATGCCAAGTTGGTGCCGTGTTAACATCATCAAGTATTGGAATAGTACATGACATGACATGCATTTAGAATCACCTTATAGTCACATTAAAGAATACAAAAGTAAAATACAATTACGTTATAGTCACATATAAGTCGAGCATACATTCTAAAACGACTATTTCAGCAATGTTTCCAAAGATCGAATTCACATTTATTCACCTCCGGGAAATATCTCCTAACTCACAAAATCAACCCTAACTTCAGAAATTAACTTGCAACTTTCATCAAATCCTTTCAAGTAAACACATACACAACAATGACAACATTACAATCTCAATTTATCATTTATATACAGTCAAGCTCTACCGACATTATCTATTTTAAGCAAAACTGATCAATATGCAATACATCTTATATAGCTCGAAAACTTAAATCATATAAACTCAAATCTTGTAATAATCCTACGCAATCACATCGTTTCATATAAGCATCAACACATCATTATAACATACACACAAGTAAACTTGAGAAAGCGTAAATAATACATACAAAATGAACATATTTTAAACATAAAAATAATAACACGCCTCTAAATAAGCTAATCGTCAAATAAGCTACTTATCAAATCAACTAACCTTTAAATCGCATCAAATAAGCTAATCGTCAAATAAGCTAATCATCAAATCGCTCACTTATAATCACCTAACTGTCAAATCCTTCAAATCACCTAACCGTCAAATCTTTCAATTGAGCTTATAACCAGCTAACAGTCAAATAAGCTAACCGCCAAATCACCTAATCGTAAAATCGCTTAATGAGCTTATAATCACCTAACTTGGAGATGATGATCAAAAAGTGAATTAATCGAAACCCTAGCGAATGATGATCAGATACAATTTTAATTGAAATCATACAATTGTGTGAATCGATCAAATGGAAGTGCGAGTCGTTTATATATGATTTTAATTGAAATCATACAATTGTGTGAATCGATCAAATGGAAGTGCGAGTCGTTTATACAATTGTGATGAGTTTTATATGATTTTAATTGAAATCATAAAATTCATAATTGAACTTGAAAATGCAGGTCGTATAATTTAACTAAACTGGTAGAACTAAAGGGCCATAAATGTAATGTAGCCAAAGTTAGTGGTAGAAAATATAACTTCTTTGTGTGTAGTTTAAATTTTTGGTTATTCACGTGTAAATGTAAGTAAAATTATTCACGGTTAAAAGTGTGCATGAAAACAAAAAATCTACTCGCTTGCTATAATGTGGGGAAATAAATGTGTACAATCACCATTTTTTTTAGTGTATATGGTACTAGCTTAAAGACCCGTGTAACCTCGGGTGTATTTTAAAGAATTTATTTTGTAAGTAATGTGTGTGAATAAAGTAAAAAAAATCAACGAACGTAATAATGTTCCATTAATATTTTAAAGGATTAATCAGTAATAAGTGAAGTATTCGACAAACAATTTAGTTTTGTAGCAAAAAAAATAAGAAACGTCCATGCATTGTTGTCTTCAAACTTGATGGTCTTGAAGAGTATAGTGAGACACATTGAAGTAATATTCAAATGTTTGTTCCTTGAAAACCTAACAGTTTATTCCAAAAAAATGCAAGTTAAAGTAGGTTATGATTGGTAATATATATAATTAGCAAATATTGTATAAACATGTCATATACGTGTTGTGCGTACCTCTTAAAATTTGATCATAGACCGTGAAAAACTTTTTTGAAGACGACATTTGTAGTAGTTCTCGAAACATTACCTTCGTCATCAAAAATGACAACCTTCAAACCTCGTTTGCTTTTAACTCTTGAAAAAGCCACAGATAATTGTCCATGTGTGAAAACAGGTACCAGGTACAAACCAACTTTTGAAAGCAATTGACCCTGACTCTTGTTAATTGTCATAGCAAATGAAACTGACAAAGGATATTGTTTCCTTATAATCTTTAGCGGTAGACGATTATCCGACAGAGTAATTCTCGACCTTGTGCCTGAATTGAAGTTCTTGTTAATTTAAAAACTTGAAGCCTTAACCCGTTACATAATCCATTTGCTTGATCAATATTTCGCAACAACATTATCGGGACACCCACTTTTAATGCAAGTCTGTGGTTTGGAACACCTGAGAACTTCAACCGATTGATGAATTCTAGTGAGAAAACGGATTCATCTATATGTACATTGAATGAGTAAATCGGCAATTAAGATTTTGTTACATGATTATAAAAAAATAACTCACTGCGATTTAATCAACGAAACCCAAGCCTGGTACTTTCTGCACCACCAATCATTAGGCCCATCCGGAGCTTTTTTCGGGACTTCAGATTCAAGATCAATGTAATCAGTTGACTTTATAACTTTGTACGACATAACCTGCATCCGAGGTACCACCATCCTTCATCTTCTTGTATAGCAATCACAGTACCAACAATAACAGAAGGAACACCCTAATAACAAAGTAAAAATATATTTATCAACCAACTTAAAATGTAGAATAATTGCTAACCAACAAATGTCTGGCATTGAAAGAATTGTAGTCAATTATATTGGTTTTGTACTTGTGTCACATCCAAGAGTTCAACAATGTTTCGCATAGGATGTTTGTTCACAAAATTATCCTTAGTAGTGTTTTTGGAAGCAATAGATATTTTCGTCGCAATGTTTTCCGATTGTTCATTTGATTGCTTAGCAAGAACCAAGACCAAGGGCCCGTTTATTTGAGGTTTTTAAAGAAAAGATTTGACTTTAACCATGATGAAAGTTGTTTGGTTACTTTCTCAAAAAAAAATATAGGCTTTATGTCTACTGACATGCACTATTACTAATCTGGTATAAAGGGTGGGTTTATTCAATTTTTGTGGCCCCACTACATATCTCTCTCTATTTCACTCATATATATAAATTTTATAAAATAACAAAATTTAATTTAATTGCACACTTTAGTTTTATATAATTTTGTCTCTCACCTAGTCAAATCCAAATCCAAATCTAAATTCAAATTTAAATCCAAATCCTAATCATAATCCTAAACCCATCTATAAACCAAACGGACCCCAAAACCATCAAGAAACTGTTATAATGCTGGAGACTGGCCTACAAGAACCAAGACCATTAAGAAACTCTTATAATGTTGGAAATACAGATGCCAATAATGATGTTAAAGTTATAGCTTACGATATAACGTCAATAACGATTTTAATGTTATACTGATGTATGGAAATATAGATGTCAATAATGATGTTAAAGTTATACGGATGTCACTAATGCTGGAAATACAGATGTCAGCTATTATAATTTCTTGTTGCAATGTTATCAAAGCTACTACAAACATCGAAACACCCTTTATAAAATTCATCAATAGCACAAACCCTGGCTCTAGTTAATAGTAAAAAACTGTGACATTTTGACCTAATTACTGAAAAGTACACCCATGAACAACCAACATGGATTACATCATTGACTAATCTTACTTATAAGCAACATGTAAATCATTAATTTCATTAGCATTACATAACAGAAAACTAATTTTATAAAATACCTTTATAAGTAGAACTTTGTCTAAAGTAAGACTTTACTAAACGATCGTTAATTTGAAATATTTAAATATTATGTTCTTGGTAAGATAAGAGTTGATGAGTGTTGCAACAATAGAAATAAAGGGATTGGCTTAGATTTAGGTGTGGTTTTGTTGTGGATTAGTTGTGAATGGAGATTAGGCTATATTAGGCACTATTGTAAAATTTGGGTGGATTTTGGTTGCGTTTTTGACAAAAAGTGCTTGCTGTCCCAAATTTGTTTTGAGGTTTTGGTCG
>BQNB010058863.1:0-33453 GCA_026074375.1 Tanacetum coccineum
AATTGGCTAACTCAGAATCATTACTTAATGGTTTCAAATGTTTACCAATATCTACTTTAGGGGCACAAAAATACATACCGTGAACAAGAAACAGACAACATTCCTTGCATATCTCCTTTAATCTTTCATAATTGGTTTTTCCCAAATGCAATTTTCAACATCATCAACATCACCGTCTACATATGACAATGGATCGTATGTAAAGGTGCCTTCGTGATGAACTGAGATGCATATAGCCTTCATGATTAGGGTTTAATTAGGTTTAATTTAGTTGTTTCATGAATTAGGGTTTAGGATTGATTTGGGGGAAAATGATTGTTATGACTGTGTAGAGATTATATAACAGATGGAATATACACGTCGTTTTATTTTTCACTTAATTTTAAAAAAATATTAACACGTCACATTTTAACACGAAAGTAACCGGTTTTACAAGTAGCCGATAACAAATGTACCATATTGACACGAAATGTAAAGTTCATGTACCATATGGATAATAAATTTAGTTTACGTACCATATGGGTACATTTGGAAAAATACATGGCTATTAAAAGCCAAAAACCCATTATTAAACCATAATCAATCATTTTATTATTCTCTTCTTCATCTCCTATACCATCTCCAAGCATAAACCTTATCCACATAAACCTTCCCAAGCTTATCCTTCAAATAACAACTCACATTCTCTTACACATTGTACTTGTTGTCCCACAACATTCCAACATAAGCTCACATAAAAACATTCTTCACCACATACACTTCATATTCATTCTCTTCTTCACTTCTACACTCACATAACTCACTTATAAATTCATGCTACACACACTCAAAGCTTTCTCTACACACCTCTCCTATCCTTTCATGGTTGAATTCAATTCTCACAAACATCTCCAATCTTCTCCTACACACTTTGCCAACTCACCATCTCATCTCAACCATTCAATTTAAATGTGATCTTTAGGCTTCGAACCATCACATCACTCTAACACATTGCCAACTCACTTCTAACTCATTCTTATCCTTTTTGTTATATGTCATGTTTGCACTATAGTATCATACAAAAGTTATATGAATAAAAGAGATGAGCTAGAGAGTATTTTTCATCATTTTCAAAGTTTTCAATCAAAGAAAAAATAGAAGGAAGGTTGGGAGAAGTGATTACAAAATGTAAAGAGACTTGTATAAATACCCCTACCAAATGGGTATTTATACTTATTGACTTACCCTATCTATTTTCCTACCTTAGTCAAACCTTGGTCAACTTTACTTAACTTTGACCAAGATAAACTTTATTACATTATAATTACTATCTAAATTATAAACTTTACAATGACCAATTCTATTTAATAATAAAAACTTTTCTTATTCCTAACAATATCCCAATAAGGGTTGATTATTAAGGTCGCCTCATTGCGGATAGAATTGGTCTTCCATTCACGAACGATTCCCGCCTTCTCATCTGCACATGGTGTCTTAGACGCTTAGTTATTTCTCTTTCATACTCTTTCATTATATCATAGTCTAATTCACCTAGCAGAGGTGGTTTCTTTAAAGGCTCAGATTTGAAGATCTTAAGCTTCACTTCATTTAAGACTCTTTTCAACGTTGCATCACAGAACTTGACAATCTCAGCCAAATACATAACCCGTTTATTGTAACATTTCTCAAATTCAGGTCATTTTACGACTCCTATTACTAGTCACTATTTATTTTAGTCCGATACGCGTTTACTTTTAATACTTACTTTTAAGCTAAATCGCGTAGACTAGAAATAATCATTTAATGTAAACGGTCACCAAATAAATTAAGGTTTACATCAACCAAGTAAGAAATAATTATTAGAAAGATAATTAAGTACTTTGAGTATTGTATAATTATTGGTCACGTAAAAGGGTTACGTTTCGCAATAAAATACATTTGGACACACCTCGGAAATACCTAGACTTACCTAGACTCAAACCAATGCCCACTTTTAAAACCTTAACACAAAAATTTAATCAATCCTTGTGTTAAATACCCACTATGGCCGGCTATACACTAAAAACCAACTAGGAAATCTTCCTAAATATTATATAAGTACATGTACAACTATGGTTTAATTAAAACTAGTACTAAAATGTTCCTAGTAGCTTAATACACATTGGATAATACCCAAATTTCCTTTCTTTCTCCCTTGGGTGCTGATTTCATGCATGTATGCATACAAATCTATAAGATTTTTCTAGCTAACTAAATCTTGTACATCAACTAACTAATTAAAGCTTGTACTTAGGTGGTTTAGCAAGAAACAATGTGTGACTAACTAGAAACCACTAAACCACAAGGTTAGGGCACGGTTTGGTTTTGATTTAATGAGTAGGGGAAGTAACTAGTTCTCATGTCTATAAATACCACTCATAAGTTCCCAAAATATATTTCCAAAAACCCTTAAACTCTCTCTAAGATAAACCTCCCCTATTTACTCCCTAATTCCATTCGACTATATCATAACCGAACCCATATGCAAACCACATACACTCTAAGGACTCAAGGAAGCATTTAGGAGCAACTCTAAAGGCCTAAGGGGAAACACGAGCTAAGGAAGTCAGGTATATAAGCTTTTAAGCTTAGAGTGATACACATTGGGTGCAAACCTTTCGGGTGTGCTTCATAATCCTAAACCAAGACGCTAGGACCATTGTAAGTCTCATTATTAAGCCATTCTTGTCATAATTCAAATCGTAATATACATGCCTGGTATAGATGTCATGTATATACCTATATGATAGGCTAACATGGGTGTGTGCACGTCAAAAGACCAAAAACGCCAAGTAATTGCACGTACATGCGTATAATGGCATAAGGGTGGTACAAGGTTTTTATTCTCATATTCACGTGTTCCAACACCATTAGGCCCCAATTCTATACTTTGGAGCTACTAACTAACTAACTATTAATCTAACTACTAACTAAACGTGTACACACACACGTTTTTCTAGACTCTCATTGGGAGAGCTCTATGTTTCTGGATGCCAAAAACCATATGCCTGATATATCTTTATATACTAGAGATATCTAGGTTTACAAAGGATAAGAACAAATTACAAAAGACAAGAACAAATAATATCTTCCTAAACATATAATATTATCTTCTGTATCTTTATTTCGTAAGAGATCTTCTAAAATCTTTCAAAATCTTCCATCTTTGAAGAATTCTCTTTTGCATTTAAGTCCTTTTTGTTTCATTCTCTTATTCACGTTGTTTCATCAATCAAGAACCAGCGCCAATCTTACCCATTTGATGATGACAAAACAAACAAAGTCGTATAGGAACTTCATCATAAAGCCAAAGCTTCCCCTGAAGTTGAGATGTGATCATCTCCCTAAATGAAACAAAAACCTCCCCTTTCCTTTGTAACCTGCCATGTCACCACACATAATAAGCTACAAATATTATCTCTGTAATCTTCTTCACCTCTTTGTCATAATCGAATAGGGGTCTTCTGAAGATATGCAACTTGGATCATAATAGCTAAAAATCATAAATCACAACTACTAATCCAGCCTTCTAATATTCAAAACCATTACGCACAATAAGAAAAATGAATCTGAGCAGTAGAAATATAAACTAGCAGTAGTAATAATGATCAGCAGTAGTAACAAAACACTTCCCCTCAAGTGGTGCATGTACATAACCTGATGGTTAAACATTTTGGCAATAAGCTTCCCCTGAAACCCATATGTTAACCATCTCTTGAATCTTCAATTCTGTAGGCTCTATGTAATGATTACTGATGAAGAAAACTAAGTATAACGAACTTGATGCTGAAGTAGAATAACCCAAACTTGTGTCTATATTCTGTACATCCACTGACGTCGAACTTATAAATATATCTGTGAAATATAAGTAGATCACAACCTCTTTACAAAAATCCTCATCTTTTATGAGATACATAACTATAGTGATAGAAAATGTGCGCATTGAGCACCATAAGAGAAATCACACACCTTTGCTAGATTTTGACAAGTCTTCATCACAACATTGTAAGCACGAACAAGTTACCTCCAAATGTAGTAAGCCATTTGAGAAATGATAAGAACATAATACCAAATAATTCCACTTCACCTTCAAATAGGCAATAAACAATCTTCTTCGTAATCAATTAATTCAATAAATATGAGCCTTTAAATCTATTAAGAACATGTAAACCAAATCTAAAAATCTTCTCCTATGTGTGTCATCCAATAACCAAAACTATGAACTGTCCAAAATCTAATGATACTAGCAGTATTAATATCATCAAGCAGTATTAACTCTCTTTAAACCCAATGCTAGCAGTACTAACGGATAGTATTAACATTTGACTTACTACTATTGTAGAAAAACAAGGCAGCAATATTAATCTGTGCCCGGCTGTGAAGGGAAACCAAGTATTAAGGGATAACCACTGAGTGGCAGTACTAACTTTGTCTTGAGAGTCCAACAATAGGTAACTGCTGAGAAAGCCTGATGGACAGTACTAATATATCACGGAATTAAAATCACAACAACATAGACCATGTATATTTTACGCAGAGTGACATGTAAGCTCTTTTGAAGCCCTTTAGGGGGAAGTAAGCCAGTAAGTAGGGTTGTCCAAGACTAACCATGTACAACTGCTTTTCTTCGTTTTGAACTACTGCTGCCCCACTAATCCTAGATGAAGCCATAACAAACCTCCTCCATACTACTGAACCTCAAACCAACACACAACACCGATAAAAGCAATCTACAATGCGTCTCTCACTATCTCTTGCGACAGGTAACCTCTACTAAAGCTAATCTACAAAACCTAGGCACCCACACACACATAACTATCAGTACCTAACCAAACACCACACACGCGCACCGATACCTTTCCTCTCCAAACCACCAGAGTAACAACGTGCCTCAGCAGAACTAAACATACACACACTCAACACACACACACACACACACTAATAGACAAATCCACCACACATCGTTATCTAATAAATAACTGTTCAATTAAAACCCTACAAACTCTGCTCTTAGTCACCCCACATCCTCCACACAGAACACAAGCTAATTATCCTAGCAGTGCAAAATTATTCCAGCATCATAAGTTCATAATTAAGAATCCTTGGCACACAATGAATAATCCAGATCATGAAGCAGCCAATAAGTATAGAAACCAATTACAATCCTTATAAAACTTAGGGTTTTCACAAAATCATTTATAGCAGCAAAGAAGGATACCTACAGCATATTTATTCATACGCAGCAGTATTAACCTGCCAATCAATTCATCAGCGTCCAACAGGCTTCCAAACACTATCAAACCAAAAAGCCCACATATCTATACAACTGCTTAAGGATACCTTTTTTTAAGTATACAAACGACACCTTTTTAGCGATACTTTTTCTGTTACTAAATTGTCACTAATTCATATGCTCCTTCCTCCTATTATGTTGGTGACACTTTTTAGTGTCACTAAACTGACACTAATTATTCATTCTATTGGCAGTAGTAATATTACCTTGGCAGTATTAAAATAAATCCTTGTTGTATAGATACCTTAGAGGTCCATTCGGATTCCTTTGTGGACTAAAGAACACTTGAGCATATGGCTTTGATCATTTGATATCCACTTGTCTAATTTTCCAAGCTATCTGATTTTCCATGTAATTCTTTGTTTGTTCTAGATGATAAGCATACTCTTCAGCATCTTTGAACTGATTACTCATCACAGCATTTAGTGTATCCATCATTCTTGCGTAATCATAGATAGTTGGAATGTATTTGTCAACATTTTGAAATTCATCAATCAGCTCAAGAGTTGTATCTTCAAGAATTACCTCATCTCCATCCATAACTTGTGGTTCAATCCAAGCATCCTAATCTTGTTGTTGATGTTGACATTCAAAAACATAAGTACTTGCTGGTTGCTTTGATGAAGAACGTCTTGTAGACTTTGAACTCTTTAAACTCTTTGATGTCTTGTGTCTTTTCGCCTTCTTCTCCCCCTCAGAAGGAGCATGATCTTCCTGATGTTCATCATGATGGTGTGGGCGGAAAGCATCATGCCTACAAGATGTAGTTGGGGTATAATACTTTTCAAACTTTCGTTTAAGAACATTCGACAATGTTGGATCAGTTGCTTGATCTTGAAGATTATACTTCATCTTCAAATACAATTATTGTTGAAGATCAACAAATGATTTTGTAGAGGTGGACGTGCTAGTGGTCGGATGGACTTGAATAACATTGTTTGATACGTAATTCTTGAAAAGCTCTTCAATAATCTGGGGTGCCTGATTAGCAAACTCTTTTGAAACAAGAGCAGGTACCTCAGCTTGTAATGCATTACGTTATTGAATAATTGTATCAACCACAACTCTTTTCAGGTTACCTTTAATAAAATCATTGGTAGCTTTTTCTGCAATCTGTGGTATGATTTCATGAAGTACATTGTTGACCTTTCCATGTACTTTCAAGAACTCACGACCAGTTACATATTTCTTTTTCATGCGCTGAATCATGTAACCTTAACGTCTGCACATCCTGTAAATAATTACTAGAATGTGGCTATACTTACTGGAAATACATCTTATCTTGTGTTAAACTTTGGATGTTTTAGCATTAGAGGGTGATATAGTGTCCGTCAATTCCTGAGAAAAAGTCTTATCCGAAGATAACTTTTTCCTAGGAGATCTAGTAGGTGAGGGAATTGGTGTCTACATCTTTTCTTTCCTAGTCTCCATACTACCCGTCTCATCCTTCTTCTCACATTTGCCTTTTTATTATCATCTTATCATCTTTCTTCTCCTTCTCAATCTCATCATCATCATCAACATTTTTCGGATGTTCCTTATGACTCATAGGATCGATCCTAGTACCGGAATCATCATTGTCATCATTAAGCATAGAATCAACAAACTCACTTGCATACGACTCTTCATCTTCTTCACATTTGACCATCTTTTCTATTTCCTCATCCTCCAGTTTCTCTTGCACTTTAGCAACATTCTCTTGAGCTTCAGCAGCTAGAGCGGTTTTGTGTAAAGTGAGACTTAGAAGGGTTGCCTCAGCCATATCATCCCTTTCCTGATCATCATCTAGAGGTGGAATTGTAGTTGTACTTTGCTTCTTTTGTCTGATGGTAACTTTGAGCGATTTTCTTAGTGAACTTGTTTCCCCAACAATTTGCTTCCTCTTCTTCTTCTAAGGACTAGTAGCAGTAAGGGTAGGTGACCTATGGGTGATAGGTGTAGTCCTATGCGTTCCTTGGGTAGATACAACCGGTTGTGGTTGAATTGTTGGAACAACTACCTTCACAAACACCGTCTCATACTCCGCATAATCATCAGTGGCACGGATTTCATCAGTTAAGAATGCATCCGGAATCAGCATCCCTCAAAATAGCACATTCCCTGTTGAGTATACACTCACTAACGTAATATCATCCTTGATTGAATGATAATCCTCTTCAAGTCGTTGAGGAATAGATGGAAACTTCTTCATCAAATCAGCAATTATAAGCTTTGTGAAGTGAGGATATCGGATCACATCCTTTTTCTACAGTACATGGTTAAGGAAATCCCACCATAGAAGAGCAGCATAGTCAACATGAACTCGGTTGACCACAACATGAAAGAGCTAAAGTATGTTGATCTTTGTTTGATCATGCCCATATGTTCGAGTAGTAAAGAAATAATTGAACACCTTGAACATGGCCTGCCATGGTTAAGCAAGAAACTTTGTGTAGAAAGCACTTACTCTATCAACAATTCCTTGATAGCCAACATTCTGCATAAATGATTCAATAACTCTTATAGTTGCTAGTGCAATGAATGGATTTTCAGGAGTTTCCACTAGCAATTGAAGAGTAGATCAAAACATATCCATGGTGTAAATAATCTCCTGACTATTTAGCTTGAACTTGATAGTGTCTTTGGTATCTGGAACCTTGTTGACTGTCTTCCAGAACTGTTATAAGTACACAGCTGGAATATCTGCAATTGCAGTGAGAGCATAGCTCAAAGGATGATTAAGTATAATCTGTCCTACAATCTTGCATTCTGGTCAGCATGGGATGTTTGTAGTACAACATAGCTATTACATCTCCTAATGCCTTGAAATTTGGGGACGAGTTGAACAGTTGGAATGATTTGTTAAGCCATGATAAGTACTGTATGATGACTTGAAGTGATTAGTGAAATGAGATAAGGTTATGAAATACACATTTATATAACATTTTTTGTCTCTTTCCACTATGTCTGTTTTTATATGCTATGACAATTCTTTTTTGAGCATATTCTGATCATTTTCTTTCTCATGTGCCAATTCTTGCTTTTTTCGGGCACATGCCATACGCTTTATTGTCTTATTCATTTAATCTCATTTTGTATGCTCTGACATTTCTTTTTTGAGCATACTTGGATTTGCTTTTTTTACGTATGGATTTTATCTCTCTTTTTATTTTGAGTTTCCTCACCAAAAAGCATTTGTGAAATGATACTCTTTCAAGAATAATAAAGATATACTCTGATTTTGAAAAATACCAATTTGGCAGAAAACACGTGTAGTGACAACCATTGATGTTTTAAGAAATCAAAGAGTATAACTTTAAATTCTTACAAAAAACCTTTCAGTAAAAGAGTACCACTGTTTGACACACAAGTACAACTTTTTGATATAAGAATGGAGATAAAATTTCCAAAATGACAAGTTTTTCAAAGATGTTTGAAAAAGTATGATTATACAACCACACTCGTGAAACAATAACTGGATGGTCACTAAGTCACTCACTCATCATTCTGTTCATTGTAGAAAACGGTCAAAACCAGAAATTGTAACACCCGCAAATTGGGTCGCAGCGGAATAAGGGTCCGGGACGTGTTACTTTATAGATCAATAACACAAGATGTATATAGAACGACCAAAAAGTCGTTTAAAACTGATACATTAGATTCAACAAAGTATTTGTTACATAAGCCGAAGCTTCACTTGTCCACTTGTTCAAAATACAAAGATTTATAGCCCATACAGTTATACAAAATGTAATGCGACAAAATCTTTAATGCATGATATCCAAATCAAAACCACCAATGTATCCCTTGCACCTCGTGCTTACTGATCCCCTGAAAAATCATGCTTTAAAACGTCAACAATATGTTGGTGTAATTATAGGTTTTGATTAATCATATATTGTAGGACCACGAGGATTTACTAGTGTATGATAATGCAACAGATGCAGACATAATATAAAAGTATTTACGTTTGCCCAAAGATACATGAACACTGCAGCTCGTACATTAAATGAATACCATATAAATGGCCTACATTGCCCGTGATGCTGTTCTAACCCGAACATCCTATTGTTTGACATGGTATACCGTACGTTTGCCCTATGTGATAGCTTATCACAACCTTACGGGGATGTCATACAAATAGATTATTCTTAAAAATATTCGCGCTGACAATCTAGTTACTGACTGTTCATGATAATGCTTACTAGGGTTTATCTGCGACTTATGGCAACACGTTATAAAATATGGTAACTTAACCACTTGTTGTCAGTTATAAAACATTGGCTTGTTTCTCACCCAAAAAGTATAAAACAAAAGCTTGTAAATCTGTGGGCTATGAATCACCTTGAGTGAGCGATCTAACAAGTATTGTCAACACGATATTGCGTAACGTAAATCGTCAGATGCAAACCTATTTAAATTAAGGTCGTTATATGTACTAATTCAATTGGGTAATTATTACCTTGCATCAATTCTATATAGTAATCACCATTATAAATTTGTTTTGGAAAAATTGTGTTTATTATAAGTTATAATACGTTTATATTCACGTTCGTAGTATAACTGGTTTGTAAACTTTCGCGGTTTTAAGTCGATTTTGACGTTTCTTATGCCCACGCTTTCGTATTAGGACGACTTAATCATTAATTTGAATTTTCATATTTGATCTTGATGACAGTTCTTTTACTGTTCACAATGTTTAAAGTTATTTTGATAGTTTTATTTATCGTAAAACCAAGTGTAAAGTCGTATTTTATTCGTTATAGCTACGGTTTTTAGCGTTTCTTTCGAGCACGTTCTCTAATTGAAAAGTTATATTGATTTATGAGGTTACAATAAAAAAAGTTTCTGTCCTATTGAATAGGAACTTTCTAAAAATAGTTTACAAAAGTATTAATTGTCGTAAACTCGCGAAATTCATAACTAATTGTTATTAATTAACAATTTTCGTTTCTTAATCAATTGAAGAATCTAAAAATTTAATGTACATGTTGTAAAAATACATAAACTTGCTGTTCTTCATATAAATTTTATAAATTTGTTTATATAAAATATCTTATTATCTGTTTTTTTATCGTATAACTTCGGTCTTTACCGTTACGTTTTGGTATTTATCAGTTTTTCAAGTTTCTTAGCTATTTGGGTATGTCATGAGATGTTTTATTTTATAAAAAATATATAATGGGCAGGCGTTGTATGTCGATCAAAAACAGAAAGTTAGATGCCTTTCTTGATTCCATATGTAAAATAAAAAAAAACCTATCTGTTTTTTATACTTTTCCACTTTATGTAACTTTTACTATAAGTCTTTTTATACTTTATTATATATTATGTGTCCTTACATATAAATAAGGTCCATTAGTCCATCTTTGTCCTCATTATGTCCAATATTACCTAAGATTAACAAGTTTATCAAGTTAATTATACATATTTACTTGTATCATTTCTCTTGTAATTCATTAATTCCCTTATATTTCATTAACACTTTTTTAGGCTTATCCAAGATTGTTATCTCTTTGTACTTCCATTATCAAAGTATTTTCAGTGTTCATATTACTTCAACTAAACAGTCACAATTAATAAGATTAAACATGTCATTTGAATTACCTTATTAATTGTAAACATATTAGTAAACTTTTAAATCCCTAATTTTGTTATTTTATCCATTTTTACACAAAAAAATATGGTACTCTTTTCATCCATTTTAACATTGATCTCTATTAACATCATAACATGTTTAAAAGTGAACAAATCCATAACTACAAGTAAGAATCCCTTTTACATGTTAAAAAGTTTTAAATAGTGATTTTTCTATATAAAACATCATATGCATATAAAATCATGAAAATGAAAAGATAATGGTTTTAGATAACCTTAGTGATGAATGATGATGATGAGAAATATGTGCTAAACCCTTGTTTAGCCTTTAAACCCAAGCTAGCAAGCTATGAAAACCCTAATTCAATATAAAACCCTAATCTTGATTTCTTGCTTCAACACTTGCAAACCTTTAACCAATACTTGGAAACATCTTAGGATATCTTAGGAATGATGTATGTAGGTGTGTATAGGTGATAGAAAATTTGGTATGGATTTATTACAAGGGGTGTTTCAAGCCGTGGGCTTCAAAGAGCAAAAAGGGAGGATTTTGTTTGATTTCTAGTTAAGTGTTTGAGTTGTATGAGTTCTCTTACATGCATACTAGTATTATATGGTAAGTCTTAGTCAAAAATATTGCAATAGTGGTCTTAGAGACATAAGGAGGGTCTTAGGGAAGTTGGTCTTGGTCAAAGAAACAAGGTATGGCTAGGTTTAATGGTGTAGAGATGTACAAGCCAAGTTGTATGAAAATTGTGCTCTATGACTCTTATTGTTGTTGTTGTGCCATGGGATAGGGGGGAAAGGGTTCTAGAAACCTTTTGTCATATAACACATTATCTAGTAAAAATTATACTAGTTACAACTTGTAGTTTTTCATAAAAGATGTTTACTTGCAAGTATTTTGTGTATTGTTTTATTTTATAATGTACAAAGTGTAAAGTAATATTAACTTGGGAATATTTAATAAAACTTTGAGTGTTGGGTACAATCGTGGGTATTTGTTGAAGCGTAGATTAATTAACGTGGTTCCGGGTACGCCTAAACGCATTTTATCGCGAAACGTATACACTTTACGTATCCGATAAAAATAAAATGAACAAAGACCATAATTATTCTCAAAATAATTATTTAATACTTGATTGATATAAACGCTTAATTATTTAGTGTCCATTTACATTGAACGCTAATTTTTAGCTTACACGATTTAGCTTAACATTTACGATTTAAAACAAACGCGTACAATACAAAAGATTCATTGTAGATTTATCGACGTCGTCAATGACTTGAAAACACGGGGTGTTATAGAAATGACTTAGACCATTTATCAAATTGCGTTTAAAAGACAGTCATAAATCATTTTGAACCGTTTAAAAAACATTCTTCTTTTTTTTCAAAAAATTGTAATTTGCCTTTGTTGAGACATGAGAATCCATGATCACAAACATTTGAATCACCATGTTCATTCATTTTATTTCTCAACTCTTTTGAATTTCTAATCACTGAATGAAAAATTGAGTTATCAAAAACATATTCTTATAGACGATATTTGGATGGTCAGCAGATTGCTCAATCCTCATTATGTTAAATTTAGAAGACTGTCGTAACCGGACGCAATCTTCACCATTTGACCCATTTATGAATATATAAACATGATTTTATAACTGAATTTATCATTGGTGTTTTGTAAAATGTCATTTGTTTAACGATTAAGCCCATTTAAGTATTCATAAAATTTTTAGCCCAATTAAGTAAATTTCCGAAACCCATAACGGATATCCGAAATCAACATTAGAATACCATTATAGTTTCACGAAACCCTTTATTTAGCCCAATAAACCATTTACGAAACCTTTTGATTTGGCCCAATAACATTTACGAAACCACTTTTATCAGCCCAATTTAGTCTACGAAATCCAATTCAATTTATGAAACCATTTGGATGTTTACGAAACCGAAACATAAACAATATTTCTTTCGTAGGACAAAATTTATGAAAAGAAAGATAATCAGAATGATTTATCCTATTTTAAGCCTAGAATTATCATCCTAAACATAATCTAAATATATTTTTTTTAATCGTCCAAAAGTGTAATGTGCTTTCTTAACGAAACCTTGAGATGTATGAACACCCTTGATTAGTGGTCCATACATGTTATTTTCAGTTATCTATCAACACAAATCATTATCTAAGACACTTGATTATATTTTGCCTCAATCAATTTCTTATTAACACAACGTTTCATTTTTACGAAACCCTAAATCTGACCAAAACCTATGAAACACATAATTAAAATAGTTAAAGAGATAAGGAAAACAATCAGATCATTTATTCCTACGTATGATAAGCACAGGAAATCGAAAAACAATTTGGATCGTTGTTGCAAAGTTACGAAAGCTCAAATAATAGAGGATTTCCAAAAGCTATTTAGGTTACGTACGAAAGCAATAAGCTTTCGTATGAAACCCTGTGGATTTTATACTCACGAAAACAGCTTTGTGTTTTTGACAATTTCAGTCCCTCTACTTACTTTCGCAAGCTTTGACCATCCAAACTATATTTCATTAACTCCCCCTTGGAGTTTGACTTATTTTCACCATAATACTTTTGATATATATTGCAGTTAAGCATCCGTTTTAACAAAAAAATTCATAACTCTCTCTTGAACAAATATCCACTTGAAATTTCTTCCTTTTTAGATAAAACGTTGTTCAAAAGATTATTATTTTTGCATTTAAGATCACATTTTTGATTTTCTGATGATAAAGTGACTGAAAAATTTATAACTCCCTCTTAATAAAATATCTAATTAAAGAACTTATTGAGAGTTAGTTAATTTTATAGTTTTGAACACTCTTGAGAAGATTTTGATAAATCAAAAATTTTATAACCCCCCCCTAAATAAATGTCTAGTTAAAGAACTTATTCATGATGGTGATTTTTTAAAGATGACTTTCTTTTGTGAATGAAAATGACTACAAAACACATATTCTAGCAGTAAAAGATCATTTTTATGAATGATTTACTCCCCCTCAGTTCATGATACATTTCTTTTGCATTGAAAAAGCCACTTTTTTTAGAAAAACAATTATCATGATACTGCTAAAAAACGGATAAGATATGTGTTTGCATCAACAAATTATGTTTTTGTGTTTTTGAATTTTTCAAATTTTTATTTATTTTTTATTTTTGAAAAAGAAACAAAATATTTTTAGTGTTTTTGAATTTTTGAATTTTGAATTTTGTTTTTGAATGTATTTATTTACAAAAGTTTTTGATGTATGATCTTTCTTTCAAGAAGATAACTTTGCCAGACGTTCCAACTCAGTTGGAGTCATGCATCACATACCAATCCTGTGAACTAAGTACTCAAACCTTTCTTTTGGAAAGGCTTTCGTAAATAGATCAGCAAGTTGATATTACGTCCCAACAAAGTAAAGTTCACTTGTACCTTTTTCAACATGTTCCTTGATAAAATGATATCGGATGTTAATGTGCTTTATACGAGAATGTTGTACCGGATTGCATGTGATAGCAATTGCACTTTTTCAATCACAGTACATGGGAATCTTGTTGTAACAAAATCCATTGTCAAGCTGTTGCATCCTCATCCAAATGACTTGTGCGCAACATGCAAACAAAGATACGTACTCAGCTTCCGCAGTGGACATTGCTGTACAATCTTTCTTTTTAGACGACTAACTGACTAGCTTATCTCGCAGAAATTATATGCCTCCTGATGTGCTTTTGAAATTGTCGGAACCAATAATCACCTTCACTTCATACTTGAATAAGAAAATAAGATAAGATAGATGGAAGAATTTTAGAGAGTGAAATAAGAGAGAGAAAGTAGAGAGAAAATAAAGATATGGTTAATCTTGCAAATGTGTGTGAACAAATGAGACCAACACCCTCTCCAAACTTGGAGAGGGGTATTTATACTTACACCACATGGGCTTTGTTAGGCCGAATGGTGTTTGACTTGGGCCGGGCTCGGGATTACAATGGACCTTAGTCAGGAACATATACAATATTAGATTAAATAACGAACCCGATACCCGTAACTAGCCTATTACAATATATATTAAATAAAGACCGAAGCTTCCTCATTGAGTGACCGAACTTCCTTGTTCGACTCAATATTTTTGTACTGTTAGTGGGAAGCATGATCAAGAAGCAAGAAGTGACCGAGCTTCTTTCCTTATTGAGTGACAATATCTAAAGCTCTTGAGAAGTCTTTCATCTGAATGGAAGACTCATGCTTTAATATGGAGGAACAAGGTGGAAATTGAAACCATCAGCTTGGATGACTTGTATAATAACTTGAAGATATATGAACCTGAACTTACAGGTTCATCAAGCACAAGTCAAAATTCACAGAATGTGGCCTTTGTCTCTAACAACACTAACAACACCAACATCACTAACAAAGCAGATAATACTGCTCATGGAGTTAGTACTACTCATACTCAAGGTAATGGTGTTAACTCTACATCTTTAGATAATCTTTGTGATGCTGTGATCTGTGCTTTCCTTGCAAGTCAACCCAACTCTCCTCAACTTGCTCAAGAAGATCTGGAACAACTTGATCTTGATGATCTGGAAGAAATGGATCTTCAATGGGAGATGGCCATGCTGACAATCAGAGCAAGAAGGTTTATCAAGAGAACAGGGATGAAGCTGGACATAAATGGTCAAAGAGTTGGTTTTGACAAGTCAAAAGTGGAATGCTACAATTGTCATAAACATGGACACTTTGCAAGAGAATGTAGGTTTCCAAGAAATCAGGAGTACAAAGAAAAAGCAATTATTGACAGTGGTTGTTCCAGGCACATGATAGGAAACAAGTGCTATCTTGATGAATATGAAGATTATGATGGTGGATTTGTCTACCAAGCTGAAGAAGAGCAACCTACAAACCATGCATTGATGGCATTTACATCTTCAGGAAGTTCTTCTAGTTCAGATTCTGAGGTAGATTCTTGTTCTAAAACATGTGTAAAAGCTTATGCTACTCTTAAAGAACAATATAATAGTTTGTCTTCTGATTACAAAAAGTCTCAATTTAATTTAGTATCTTATAAAGCAGGTTTAGAATCAGTGGAAGCTAGATATTTTTTCACTATAAGAAAAATGAGGCTGTGTTAGAAGTAAAACATAAATGTAGTTAAAACTGAAGTTGACTAAGAGAAAAATGCCTTAAATGAATACAAAATGAATTTGGAAAAAGCAGAAAAAGAAAGAGATCAGTTAAAACAAACATTAGAGAAGTTTCAAAATTCATCCAAGTCTTTAAATAACATTCTGGAAAGTCAAGTAATTGACAAGTTTAAAACAGGACTAGGATATAGTGCAACTACTGCAGCTTCTCCTGCAGTAGAAAGTTTTGTAAATTTATCTGATAAGTCTGGATCAGATAAGGGATATCATTCAGTTCCCCCACCTCTAACAGGAAATTTCATACAACCTGATCTAACATTTATAGATGAAATAGTTGAAAGTGAAAATTTGGCTGTTACTACTGTTGTTACACCTTGTAATGATAAGACAGTTGAAAATAAGGGTGTTTCCAACACAGTTGAATCTAATGATGTTAGGATGAACAACACTAGTGCTCCAATCATTGAGGATTGGAACTCTGATGATGAAAGTGAGATAGATTATACTGTTAGACCTAGCACTGAAAAGATAAAATATGTTAAGACTGTTAGGGAAACAGATGCTCCTAAACAAAACAAATACCATCCTAGAGGGAACTAAAGAAATTGGAACAATCTTATGTCCCAAAGACTAGGAAGTGATTTTAAAATGACAAATAAAGCTTGTTATATTTGTGGTAGTTTTGAGCATCTACATTATGTGTGAGATAAAAAGATTGTAAGGCCAATGTGGAACAAATCAAGAAGGGTGAATCACAAGAACTTTACTAATAAAATGACTCACCCACAACCCAAAAGAAGTTTTGTTCCATAAGCAGTTTTAACTAGGTTAGGGAAACTTAGTACTGCTGGTGTAGCAGTTAATACTGCTAACATAAAAGCAGTTAATACTGTCAGATCAGTTAATATTGCTGCCTCAAAACCAATTGTGAACCATCCTAGAACAAAAACAAATGCTTTCAAAAGAGGATATTCACAAAGTTCAAGGCCTTTTAACAGACATTTTGCAAACAAGAACAGTATTATCAACACCAAATGTTAATACTGCCAGGATAAAACATACTACTGCTAGAGATAGAGCAATAGTAAGTGAAAATAAAGGAAAAGGAGCTAATGTTGTTAAGGCCTCAGCATGCTGGGTTTGGAAAGCCAAAAATAGCAGTGCATCAAATACATTCAAGAAATATTCTTACATTGATGCACGAGGCAGATCCAAGATCCCAATATTGTCTTGGATCCCAAAAGAGTCTAATTCTCTTATTTATTGTGCAGGGAACCCATAACAGAAGGATACAAAGAAAAAGCATTATTGACAGTGGGTTGATCAGGCACATGACCTGGAAACAATTCTATCTTTGATGAATATGAAGATTATGATGGTGGATTTGTTTTCTTTGGTGATGGTAAAGGAAGAATTTCTAGAAAAGGTAAAATCAAAACAGGATCACTGGATTTTGATGATGTGTACTTTTGTAAGGAGCTTAAGTATAATTTGTTCAGTGTGTCACAAATCTGTGACAAAAAGAACAATGGTTCTTTTACTAGACACTGAGGTCCCCCCTTGTCTTTATCTTCTAACTTAAGCTAGACTTGAGAAAGTCAGTATTGCTGAGAGTTCTAAGAAAGGACAACATTTACAGTGTTGACCTAAAGAGTGTTGTTCCCACTAGAGGTTTAACTTGTCTCATTGTTAAGGCCACAATTGATGAATCCAATACATGGCACAGGAGGCTTGGGCACATTAATTTTAAAACAATGAATAAACTTGCAAAGGGAAACCTTGTAAAAGGTTTACCTTCAAAGATTTTTAAAAATCATCATTCTTGTATTGCCTGTCAGAAAGGAAAGCAACACAAAGCCTCCTATAAGACCAAGCTTGTGAACTCAATCAGCAAACCCTTACATATGCTTCATATGGACTTATTTGGTCCTACAAATGTTAAGAGTTTAATGAAAAAGTCTTATTGCCTAGTAGTCACTGATGACTTTAGTAGATTTTCTTAGGTATTCTTTTTGGCCACTAAGGATGAGACTAGTGGGATTCTAAAGACCTTCATAACAGAAATAGAAAATCAACTAGATCATAAAGTAAAAGTTATCAGGAGTGACAATGGAACTGAGTTCAAGAATTATAAATGAACCAGTTGTTTGAATGAAAGGGATTAAGAGGGAATTCAGTGTGGCTAGGACTCCTCAGCAGAATGGTGTAGCTGAGAGGAAGAATAGAACACTGATAGAGGCTGCAAGAACTATGTTAGTAGACTCTAAGTTTCCAACCACCTTTTGGGCTGAAGCAGTTAATACTGCTTGCTATGTGCTAAATAGGGTCTTAGTCATTAAGCCTCATAACAAGACACCTTATGAACTTATTTGTGGAAGACCTCCACTGATAGATTTCATGAAACCTTTTGGGTATCCTGTTACCATCTTAAATACCAGGGATCATCTAGGCAAGTTTGATGGTAAAGCTAATGAGGATAATTTGTTGGGTATTATGTGGTTAGTAAAGCTATGAGAGTATTTAACAAGAGGACCAGGATAATTGAAGAGACCTTAAACATTAGATTTCTTGAAAATACAACTAATGTTAAAGGAAATGGACTAGACTGGCTTTTTGATGTTGATTCTTTAACAATATCTATGAACTATGTGCCAGTTGCTGTAGGGAACAAAACTAATGGTATTGCAGGAACTAAAGATAACATTGGTGCAGGTCATGCTCAAAAGAAAAAAGAACCTGAACAAGAGTACATCCTAATATATTTATGCACAACTGATCCTTTAATTTCTCAAGGTCTTAAGGATTTTGAAGGGGATGCTAGAATGAAGCCTACAGAAGTAGATGAAAATGAAGCTTCAGATAAAAGAAGGAAGCATGATCAAGAAGCAAGAAGTGAGTCTGAAAGGTTAAATAAAAAAGAAATGCAGACTGAACACACTAACAGTTCTAATGGTATTAATACTGTTAGTACACCTGTTAGTACTGCTGGACCATCATTTGATACTGTTGTTCCATCAACACCAGTTAATACTGCTGGACCTTTTGTTAGTACTGCTAATGAATCTGAAGAATAACTTTTTGAAAGATTTTCTCCTTTTAAAAATGCATTTACCCTTCCACCTGTTCCAAATGTGTCTTCAATGGATAATACTGGCATCTTTGGAAATGCTTATGATGATGAAGATTTAGAAGAAGAGGTTGATATGAATAATGTAATTTCATCTTATTCAGTCCCTGATACTTCTTTCACCAAATTTCATAAAGATCATCCTGAAGATCAAGTGATTGGAAGTCTAAAAACACCTGTACAGACAAGACACATGACCAAGATAACTGAAGAACATGGTTTGTTTTCCTCAGTTCACAAGCTTAGGAGAACAAATCACAAAGATTTTCAAAATTGTCTGTTTGCTTGTTTCTTATCTCAAATGGAACCCAAGAAACTAGTTCAAGCCTTAAAAGATCCAAGCTGGGTGGAAGCAATGCAGGATGAGCTTCTACAATTTAAACTGCTAAAAGTTTGGACCTTAGTTGATTTACCTAGAGACAAATAGGCAATTGGTACTAAATGGGTTTTTAGAAACAAGAAGGATGAAAGAGGCATAGTGGTGAAGAACAAAGCTAGACTGGTTGCTCAGGGTCATACTCAAGAGGAAGGTATAGATTATGATGAAGTCTTTTCACCAGTTGCAAGGATTAAATCCATAAGATTATTTCTGGCTTATGCTTCCTTCAAAGATTTTATAGTCTACCAAATAGATGTGAAGAGTGATTTTCTATATGGAAAGATATGAGAGGAGGTGTATGTCTGTCAACCTCCTGGTTTTGAAGATCCACACTTTCCAGATAAAGTCTACAAGGTAGAAAAGGCTCTCTATGGACTACATCAGGATGAAGGATAAGTTTCAGATGAGTTCTATGGGAGAACTTACTTTCTTTCTAGGATTACAAGTACAACAGAAGGAAGATGGAATATTTATCAGTCAGGATAAATATGTAGCTGAGATTTTGAAGAAATTCAACTACTTTGATGTGAAGTCTGCTTCAACTCTTGTTGATTTGGAAAAACCTTTGGTTAAGGATAGAGATGCTGATGATGTTGATGTATATCTCTATAGATCTATGATTGGGTCTTTGATGTATCTCACTGCATCTAGGCCAGATTTCATGTTTGCAGTGTGTGCATGTGCTAGATTTCAAGTTACTCCTAAAACATCACATCTCTTAGCAGTCAAAGAGGATTTTTAGATATTTGAAAGGCAAACCAACTTTAGGCCTTTGGTATTCTAGGGATTCTCTATTTGAACTGGTTGCTTATACTGATAGTGAATATGCTGGAGCAACTCTTGATAGGAAATCTACAACTGGAGGATGTTAGTTTTTGGGAAATAGGTTGATATCTTGGCAGTGTAAAAAGCTAACTGTGGTTGCAACTTCTACAACTGAAGCTGAATATGTGGCTGCTGTAAGTTGCTATGACAAGTACTCTGGATTCAAAACCAATTGCTGGATTATGAGTACAATTTCATGAACACTATCATTAATATTGACAACAACAGTACTATCTGCATAATTGAAAATCCTGTTCAACATTCTAAAACAAAACATATAAAGATTAGGCATCATTTTATAAGAGATTGCAATACTAAAAAGTTAATACAAATTGTTAAAATTCATACTGATTATAATGTTGCAGATCTTCTTACAAAAGGTTTTGATGCAGGAAGATTTCAGTACTTGGTCTTAAGTATTGGAATGCTTAATCCTTAAATGTCTATATCTCTTTATGTTTTTGAATTAGTACTGTTAAGTATAATTAGTACTGCTAGTTATACTTAAAACTGCTTGTTAAAACTGTTAGTCATACTTAATGCGGTCAAGAAGAAAATACTTTGGATTGTGTATTTTTGGCTATGGACTAACACCTACAGGTAAAACATATTGAATACCTGATGATTGAATGCTTTACCTCTGACGAATTAGTTGAGGGAAAGTTAATGTTTTGGATAACAGTTTTTAACTTTTATTCATGGGTTATGCATAAATATGGATCCTCATGCATTCTCACATGTCTATCTAGTCTTTTCTAGTGTGCTTGTGATGAACAGAGGCATGTTGTTGTATAATTATTGAAGACAGAGTTAATACTGTTATACATCTTTTAATACTGCTAGGCAAAAAATTACTACTGCTAAGCAAAAGTTACTACTGCTGGGCGCCAAAGTTACAACTATTGAGCAAATTCTTATCCCTTAAAGCATTGTTTAAGGGAAGGTTACTTATTTATACAATCAAAGCATGGATGGAAGGATATGTTATATCAAAAGTGTGTTAAAAAGAATCAAAAACATCTAGGCACGTTAAAAGAGGTCGGGACACCAAGATACCTCAGTCTAGTGGTCCCCCTGTAAAGGTTGGTGATGAGGTTGTCCATAAGGAGTTGGGTGACAGAATGGAAAGGGCTGCCACTACTGCTTCTAGCTTAGAAGCAGAGCAGGACAATGGTAACATAAATTAAGACCCAATCTATGGCAACACTTAATGAGCCAAGTTCTTAGGGAATTGGTTCGGGTAGTGGTCCCAGGTGCCAAGATACCATGTTGGGGGATGTGGATGCTCAAACTAGGTTTGAGACTACATCTAAATAGTCCAATGATCCACCTCTCTGAAAAGTTAACACATTTAGAAGTGGGGAGGACAGTATGCAACTTATGGAACTGATGACACATTGTGCAAAACTGTCTGCATTTGTGAGCTCAAAAGAATATAGAGATTTATGATATAAAAACAGAAAGAGTGTTTTGGTAAGCCAAAAGAAATGAGAGATTAAGTGAGTTTAAAAATAGAAAGAGAGATGTGTGCATAAAAACAGAAATGAGTGCATATGTAAGAAAAAGAATTGAGAGATAATGTGAGCATAAAAACAAAAAGAGAGCTTGTGAGAATTAAATTTGATAATGAAAATTACTTTTTAGAATGAAATTGGGGTAATTACTGGTGTATTGAAATTAATGCTACTAAGCTTCAGTTACTGCGGTTAGGCTTAAATTAGTGCTGCCCATATTTATTTATGCTGCCAGGTTTAACTTACTGCTGCCGGTTTAAATTAATGCTATTAGGCATCAATTAGTGCTGCCAGTTCAAGTTCCTGCTGCTGAGGGTGATTTTATAAATACTTGGATTCAAGGTTTCATTTAACTCTTTATTTGATTTTAATCATTCAAACACTCTCTAACCATAAACCCTAACTCAATTTTCATCTTTGATCATCAAAATCATCATTATGTCGAGCCCTAAGTTTGCTGAAACGCACAATGTGATCGCGTTCTTGGAAAAACCTGTAGAAAGTGATGGGTTTGCAGAGATTATTGATTTCCTGAAAGCAAGTTCTGTTCATTATGCTTTAACTGTCAATCCAATTATCTACACATCTTGTATTGAACAGTTTTGGGCAACAGCAAAGGTCAAGACGGTTAACGGAGTACGTCAGCTACAAGCCCTAATTGATAAGAAGAAGATGATCATCACGGAGTCAAGCATTAGAAGTGATCTTCACTTGGAAGATGCAGAAGGTACTGATTGTCTGCCTACTACTACAATTTTTGAAGAACTGGCAAAGATGGGGTATGAAAAACCTTCTCAAAAGCTTACATTTTATAAAGCTTTCTTTTCTCCGCAATGGAAGTTCTTCATTCATACCATTACACAATGCCTTAGTGCCAAATCCACTGCATGGAATGAATTCAGTAGTACAATGGCTTCTTTGATTATATGCTTGGCAACAAACCAAAAATTTAATCTGTCTAAGTACATTTTTGATGCTATGGTGAAACACTTAGATGGAGGGGTTAAATTTCTGATGTATCCACGATTTCTACAAGTTTTCATTAATCAACAGCTTGGAGACATGTCACATCACAAGAAGATTTATGTTAATCCCTCCCACACAAAGAAATTTTTTGCTAACATGAAGAGAACAGGAAAGGATTTTTCTGGGAGAATAACACCTTTATTTGATACTATGATGGTTCAAGCTTCTGAAGAAGTGGGTGAGGATTCAGACCATCCAACTGATTCCAATCAAATACCCATTGTTGATCAACCATCTACATCCTCTCCACCCAAGAAGAAACAAAAGTCCAAGAGGAAACAGAGGAAGGAAGCAGAAGTTGCTCATGATGAGACAGAGCATGAGGAAAGTGTACCCACACCTTCCAATGATCCACTACCCAGTGGTGAGGATAGCATGCAACTTAATGATTTGATGGTTTTATGTACCAAATTGCAAAAACAGGTTCTTGACTTGGAAAAGGCTAAATCTAATCAAGCTATTGAGATTGCTAGTCTCAAGAAGAGGGTAGATAAGCTAGAAAAGAGGAAAAAGTTCAGAACCACAGGGCTTAAAAGATTAAAGAAAGTTGGTGCAGCTACAAGAATTGAATCCTCAAATGATAGTTTGGGTGCTCAGAAGGATGCATCTAAACAGGGGAGGAGAATTGAAGATATTGATGCAGATGCTAAGGTAACTCTATTAAATGAAACTCAAGAAAGGCAGGATGAAGACTTAATGTTTGATACTGGTGAGAAAGATGAGCAAGTACAAAGATTGATGATAGTACTGTTGGTGAAGCAGTTACTACTGCTTGTGTTGAAGATAATGCTGCTCCTATAATTTAAGTTTCTACTGCTGATATAGGAGATGAAGGAGTTACTGCTGCTAAGATTGATGAATTAACTTTGGCTCAAACACTTATTGAAATCAAAGCAGCTAAACCTAAAGTTGTTATTACTGCTGCTACAACAACAACAACTACAAGACCCAAGGCTAGAGGGGTTGTAGTTCAGGAGCCAAGTGAATTCAGAACTTCACCAGAAGCACAACCTTCAAAGAGTAAAGACAAAGGCAAAGCAATCATGATTGAGCCTGAAGTCCCTCTAAAAAGGAAAGATCAAGTTGCTCTTGATGAAGATTTGGCAAGAAATATTCAAGCTCAGTTGGATGCTGAAATCATAGAAGAAGAAAGGCTTGAAAGGCAAAAGCAAGAAGAAGCCAACATAGCATTGATTGAATCATGGGAAAATACACAAGCTATGATGGAGGCTGATAGATTACTGGCTGAGAGACTCCAAACAAGAGAAAGAGAGGAGTTGACAGATGAAGAAAAAGGAAAATTGTTTATGGAACTCATGGAGAAAAGAAGAAAACATTTTGCTGCACTAAGAGCACAAGAAAAGAGAAACAGACCTCCTACCAAGGCACAAAAGAGAAGTCAAATGTCTACCTATCTTAAGCACATGGGTGGATACAAACACAAACAGCTAATGGGAAAGAGCTATGATGAAATTCAAAAGCTGTTTGACAAAGAGATGAAGAGGGTAAATACCTTTGTGGCTATGAGTTCAGAGGCACAAGAAAGCAATGAAAAGAAGGTAGAAGGTAGTGAGGAGAAAGCTAAAAGCAGCAGAAAGAAGAGTCTTGGTAAGAAAAGAGCAGTAAAAGAGCAACAACAAGAATCTCCAAAGAGACAAAAACTAGGGGATGATAAAGAAACTGATGAGCATGAAGAAGTTGAAGCAGATGATACAGCTGAATTGAAAAAGCATTTGGTGATTAAAAAGGATGATGATATAGCAATTGATGTTATACCACTTGCTACCAAACCACCAGTGATTGTTGATTACAAGCTTCTTAAAGAAGGAATAATGGTACATTATCAGTTGATAAGAGCAGATGGAAGTTCCAAGAGACATTCTTCAATGATTAGACTGCTTCAGGGTATTGACAGAGAAGATTTGCAGACTCTTTGGAAGTTAGTCAAAACAAAGCATGGTGATTTAAGACCTGAAGATGAACATGAAAGAGTGTTGTGGGGTGATTTGAAAGTCATGTTTGAACCAGACATAAGGAGTGATGTATGGAGAAATCTACAAGGATACAAGGTGACCATTTGGAAGTTAATTGATTCATGTGGAGTGCACTTTGTAAGGTTTGGAAATGTTCACATCTTTATGTTAGTTGAAAAGAGATACCCCCTCACACCAATTACAATCACAAATATGCTTAACAAGAAACTTCAAACTGATCATTGGAATGAGATGTGCTATCAACTGCTCAAGCTTATGGTAAAACAGCAAAGTGGTCAATAAAAGGTTTGAATGTATCCTCCTGAGTATGATGAAGACTTTTGATGAAGAAACTTAAAGATTCAGAAGATGAACATCAAGTTTAGGGGAGGATTGTTGGGACTTAAAAGACTTCAAGGATTCTTACTACTGCTCAGGTACATAATGGAAATTATGCTAAGTAGTTAGTACTGGTAGTATAAAGTTACCACTGCTAGTTACTACTGTTAGTATAATTTAGGACTGTTAGTGTTGAGTTTCTACTGTCAGTAGAAGTTAAGACTGCTCAGAGTTGAAGACTGGAAGTATGCTAAGTGGTTAGTACTGTTAGTACAAAAGTTACTACTGCTAGTGTAACTTAGTACTGTTACTACAAAAGTTACTACTGCTAGTGTAACTTAGTACTGTTAGTATAACTTAGTACTGCTAGAGTAAAGTTACAACTGTTAGCGTAAAGTTAGTACTGTTGGTACTTACTACTGTTTATGCTCAGTTTATGCTGATGGTTATAAAGATACAACTACTGCTGAATTACAACTGCTAGAAGACTTAATACTGTCAAGAGGATAAAGACGGATTAAAGAGATAAAGATTAATTGGAGAACAAGAATACTTACGAAGATAAGTATTAAGTTATTTTTGTAAAAGATATGTATAACTTATTTGATTAAGAGATTACGTTTATTTATAGAAAAGATCATGATAAGTTAGGAATGTATTGTAAGCCTTGTAGGACTCCTTGGTGTATAAAAGGGGATCCTAGGGTATAGAAAGATACATTAGTTTTCCATCTCAGTTTTCCATAGAGTTCATAGCTTCAAGGTTGTAAACCCTATCACTAAGTCAAAGTGATCGTATTAATAGATATTGAAGCTTATTGTGTTAATTATATCTTTGTGTCAAAACATACTTTACTGTTTCATTGAGAATACTTCTTAGTGGTATAAACTAGATTCCACATAGTTTATATCATTCAATCAAAGTTTCATTCTTAGTATTTTTGGATTTATCCAAGGGTACTAAACCTTACAAGCTAAGGAGTTAAAGATCTATTCCTTAGGATCAAAGGTAAGCCCACAAAGGAAAATATTATCAATAAGCCCAAAATCAAATACAAGAATTGTTAACAAAAAGCTTTTATAATAAACAGTTTTTGATAACTGTTTTGTTAAAAAACCATAACTTTTAAAATAAGCCAACAAAATAAAATAAGCTAAAAAAGTAAGCTTATAGATAAGACGAAAATAAGCTAAACCAAACAATCACAACGAAACCACTACACCCACCCGTGGCGAGTGATACCAAATGTCGGAACCAATAATCACCTTCACTTCATACTTGAATAAGAAAATAAGATAATAAAGATGGAAGAATTTTAGAGAGAGAAACAAGAGACAGAAAGTAGAGAGAAAATAAAGAGATGGTTAATCTTGCAAATGTGTGTGAACAAATGAGACCAACACCCTCTCCACACTTGGAGATGGGTATTTATACTTACACCACATAGGCTTTATTGGGCCGAATGGTGTTTGACTTGGGCCGGGCTCAGGATTACAATGGACCTTAGTCTGAAACATATACAATATTAGATTAAATAACGAACCTGATACCCGTAACTAGCCTATTACAATATATATTAAATAAAGACCGAAGCTTCCTCGTTGAGTGATCGAGCTTCCTTGTTCGACTTAATATTTTGAGGCTAACATAAATCATCATTACACCCTGCATGGTCTGCATCTGAATATGCAATTAGTTCAAACCCAGAGTCCTTCGAGTAACGTAGACCCATGTTAATGGTTTGTCTTAGGTATCGAAAGATCTATTTGACCTCTTTAAGGCGTGTTGAGATTGGGCGTGCCTGATAACGTGCACATACAAATGTCACAAACGCAATGTCTGGTCGACTAGCAGTAAGATACATGAGTCCCCTGATCATACTTCAATATTTTGTTTGATTGACTTAGGTACCCTGTAAATCTGCATCTAGTTTGGCAGTAGCCATTGGTGTACTAATTGTATCACATTTTCCATCCCATGTATCTTAAGAAGATCCAACGTATATTGTGATTGACATATGAAGATTTCTCCGGGTGATTGATGAACCTGAAGTTTGAGAAAGAACTTCATTTCACCCATCATTGACCTTTTAAAATTGTCTTTTATAAGATTTGCAAATGTATTTGAAAACACTTGATTTGTTGACCCAAAAATTATGTCGTCAAAATAGATTTGAACAAGTAAAATGTCATCCTCGTGTCTTCTTATGAATAATGTCAGATCAACAATACCTTTTGTGAAATGGTGTTTGATTAATAATGAGGAGAGCTTGTCATACCAGGCTCTAGGGGCTTCTTTGAGACCATATAGAGCTTTCTTAAAATGATATACGTGATTAGGAAAGTCTGGATCTACAAAACCATCGGTCTGACTAAGAAAAACTTCTTCTTTCAATGGACCATTCAGGAATGCTGTATTGACATCCATCTGGTAAATAGAAAAGTTTTTTTGAGCCGCGTATTCAACAAAGATTCTAACAACTTTGAGTCTTGCAACTGGTGCAAAAGATTCCTCAAAATTGATACCCACCTCTTGACCATAACCCTTGACAAATAAACAAGACTTGTTCCGAATAACTGTGTTTTTAGCATCGATTTTGTTTTTCCAAAGCCATTTGATTGCTATTATGTTTCTGCCAACCGGGCGTTCAACAAGTTCCCAAATATCAAGGCATTTGAAGTGGTTCAGCTCATTGATGACATCAAATAACATCACATTTAGACCATCATTTATCATGAATAAGTTGTCCATTTTTATATAATTATTACAAGAATTTGTACTTAATTGCTTAAAAGTGTTATGTGTAGTAATTAAGGAGTGATTTATGAAGACATGCTAAAAGGCGTATATTTTGGAGCTAAAACGAAGACATTTGAAGATTACTCAATTCTGACCAATACACCGTATCCAGGAAAAGAGATACGGCGTATCAATACCAAGTCTTCACAAGAAAACGCGTATTCACAATTCCCAATACGGCGTATCCACCTTCTGCCATACATCGTATCCATGAAGATAACTATTCAAAGATACAAAGATATTATTATTTTGGGAATGTATATTATAGTGATCATAAACTTTGTGCGCACTCCAAGGGATACACCCCAATACGCCGTATTGGCCTAGCCCAATACGGCGAATATAGTCTTTTTTAGAGGTTATAAATAGAAGACTCAAAAATGAGTTTTCAGTGTGCAAAATCATATTCTTTATACCATACTAATAAAAGACGATTTTCTGAAGAAAAGAAGAGCAACAAAGGTCAAGCATCAATCATGATTCCATTGAAGACACTGTGTAATTCCTATACTCTTGTAATCATTTAATTTTTGGTATCGTTCTGTAAAATGTTTAGTTTACCTTGGTTATTTGATCACGCTTGTATAATTATAATAGTTATGGGCTAATACCCATGGGTATTGGCCATTATACTTGTCTACGTGTTTACCTTGGTTATTTAATTATGTTTATCACATGATACTTGTCTATGTGTTTGAATATGCGACCTATCATTCAACTGGGTCTAGTTACAACTAACAAGCGAGCTAGATACTGGAATAGCGCTCCATATCATGTTTTATATTACTGGACTAATAGGATCATAAATAACATTCTGTCTTTATCTTTAAATTAAGAGCTTAGTTGGACCGGCAGGTGGCCTGTAATGTTTCAATAAGTATATTCTTGATTAATTGATAAAGATTTGAATAGTGGACTACCAGTATATAAAATACCGTCAAACAGTAAGTGGGTAAAGTCCCGATGGGCTAGGGTTTATTAAGATCACCATTGCTATAATCCCTAGATAGATTATAATTAAACTAAAAGGATGCTTTATGTGGATACGTTAATTGTGACAGGATTCAACGTGTCTAGGTCTTAGGATGATGTCCCGCCTAAGTCTTAAGAATGATATGCCATTTTGAGATAAGAAATCATTGCACTAAATAAACAAACTAGCATTTAATCGGATTTTATATGGCTAATACAATTTTCTATTATTTGGCTTGTACCGCTCTTTTATCTTCTGATTATTTTCTTGCACTATAACCCTTAATGCCAATTTGTGAGAATTAAGCCTATTCCGTTTCCCAACATTTACTAAAAATTCCACAAAAAAATGAGTGTGTCGGTGATGTAGTGGACTTTAGAACTTGGCCTGGTATATCACTTGAGACCACAACGATGAGTACTATGAATTTACATGGAGAAACATTTTTAACTGGTAAATTTCTAGGAATACACCAAAAAGTCTAAATGTTGTAAAATCAACTAACTACAATGGTTAGTTAAATCCCGTGTAACCCTTTGCTTACTCTTACTTTAAGAGTAAGATCCCCTAGAAAAACCTATTGATCCATTCCAGTCTTTTTCACACCATATGTTTATTTTGTTACACCTTTACACCTTAGCCTACTATGTAGATTAAGCCTACTTAATCAAAGTTGCTAGTTACTTTTGTGTAAAGTTTTGTATTTCCTGTGTCAAAGTGAAATTTTCTATCTCTGTTATGGTCGGGAATTTGCACAATGCAATGGCAAAATATGTAGCTCGTGTATTTTGTTACTTTTGCGATTATGTATTATGTCCGAAGTGAAGTGTTGAAGGAAAAATTATCTAGAAAAATTATGATTGTGAAGACGGTAAAATTGCACCGAGGTTTGTTTTTAAAAAATGGAAAAATAGAAAAATGCATAAAAAAAGTAAAGGAAGTTTTATAGTCGGTTCGTTAAACTTAAACCGAAGAAATTCTTGGAAGGATCGATTATTCGTGGATAAAAGTCAAAGATGTATAGTTTTGTAAAAATTGGCCGATATCACCACTTTTTAAAAGTATGTTAGTTTGGGATGTAAGGGAAGTTGACCGTTATGGGAACGCTAACTTAGGTTGTCTTTGTCATCTCTATGATCGAGGCGTTTGTATATATTTTGAGTCTTTATCATGGAACGGTCAGGGAAAAGTCACTAGAAACTTCCTTATTTGTTCAAGCTTAATCTATTTGTTTTGTAAATTTTATTTAACAACAATTTACTACCCATTCCTAGCAATTAACCTTAGGTTTTTTTCGAACGAGGTTGGAGTGAGTCATGCATGTCTATTCTGTCATTACGGCCATGTATGTGTGATTTAGCCGCCTTGTTGGTTTATTACTTTTGGTGAAAATTAGATGTCCCTACCCTATATCGTTCTTCATCCTAACCCTTGGTTAAACTCGAATAAGGATGTGTTCGAACACGCATGTCTATTTCGTCATTACGGTCGTGTGTGTGCTTCAGCTGCCTTGTTGGTGTGGTACTATCGATGAAAGTTTAATATAATGATTTACCCTTAGCCTTATTAAAAAACCAAATTTACCTTTTAACATGTTTTTCTTTCTTAGCTCTAATGGTAGAGATGTGTGATACGAAGCTAATCACGACCGAGCAAATGAGCGTACCACTTAAATATTACATCCTAGATTAGTTGAGTGATTTGAGTGTTTTTATTTCCATATTTCGTGAGGTGCTTGGTCTTGTACATGTGATTAAATCAAAAGAAGTGCTTAAACAGAAAAATCCTAGACTTCGATTGGGATACATTTTCAATATAATCTATAGTCTACTTGAGGACAAGTAGGATTCAAGTGGGGGGATATTTGATGACATCAGATAATGTCACATTTATACCATCATTTATCCTGAATAAATTACCCATTTTATATAATTATTGCAAGAATTTATACTTAATTACTTAAAAGTGTTATTTACAGTAATTGAGGAGTGATTTGTGAATACATGCTAAAAGGCGTATATTTTGGAGCTAAAACAAAGACATCTGAAGATTACTCAATTCTGACCAATACGCCATATCCAGGAAAAGAGATACAGCGTATCAACGCCAAGTCTTCACAAGAAAACACGTATTCACAATTTCCAATACGGCGTATCCACCTTCTGCCATACGCCGTATCCATGAAGATAAATATTCAGAGATACGAAGATATTATTATTTTGGGAATATATATTATATTGATCATAAACTTTGTGCACACTCCAAGGGATACACCCCAATACGCCGTATTGGCCTAGCCCAATACGGCGTATCCAGCGTTTTTCAGAGGTTATAAATAGAAGACTCAAAAATAAGTTTTTAGTGTGCAAAATCATATTCTTCATACCATACTCATAAAAGATGATTTTCTAAAGAAAAAAAGAGCAACAAAGGTCTAGCATCGATCACGATTCCATAGAAGACATCGTGTAATTCCTATACTCTTGTAATCATTTAATTTTTGGTATCATTTGGTAAAACGTTTAGTTTACCTTGGTTATTTGATCATGCTTGTATAATTACAATGGTTATGGGATAATACCCTTGTGTTTTAGCCATCTTAATGAAGATTTAATTTTTGATTTGTTTTAAAATCTATTTTCTTAATTTATCATTGAATGTTTAATTATGTTTATCACATGATACTTGTCTACATGTTTGAATATGCGACCTATCATTCAACTGGGTCTAGTTACACCTAACAAGCGAGCTAGATACTAGGATAACTCTCCATATCGTGTTTTATATTATTGGACCAATAGGATCACAAATAACGTTCTATCTTTATCTTTAAATTAAGAGCTTAGTTGGACTGGCAGGTGAACCTGTAATGTTTCAACAAGTATGTTCTTGATTAATTGATAAAGATTTGAATAGTGGACTACCAGTATATAAAATACCGTCAAACAGTAAGTGGGTAAAGTCCTGATGGGCTAGGGTTTATCAAGATCACCATTGCTATAATCCCTAGATAGATTATAATTAAACTAAAAGGATGCTTTATGCGGATATGTTAATTGTTACAGGATTCAACGTGTCTATGTCTAGGATGATGTCCCGCCTAAGTCTTAAGAATGATATGCCGCTTCGAGATAAGAAATCATTGCACTAAATAAACAAACCAGCATTTAATCGGATTTAATATGGCTAATACAGTTTTCTAACATTTGGCTTGTACCGCTCTTTTATCTTCTGATTGTTTTCTTGCATGTTTATTGTGTTTAGAATTGATTATTATCACCATAAAACCTGTGCCAGTCTCTTAGGCTGAAAATCCTCCATCTATCGTTAGAAGCATATATAGCATAGGTTTAACAAGTAATTAGAATTAACTTAAGTAGAAGTAATTAAATACTGATAAATTATAAGGTTAACGACCTCGCTCTTATTGTTCGACACCCTACTTACCATGAAACTTCATTGGGTACATTACCCGTTAAAGTGTTGTGTTAGGATAAGTCAGCTAAATATAAATTTAAAACTTGGTAATCACTAAATTGATCCTACACAAGAACACATCACTCATCTTGCATGGATCCAATCCAGCTGTGATCGAGCATAGCTTCCTTGATGTTTTTCGGTTCGATAGTATTCACTGTTAATGCATACATGCACATTTCAGCGTCTGTGTAAACTCTATGTCTTGTCATTACAGGCTTAGAGGAATCACCAATCACTTGTTCAATTAGATGATTCTTAGTCCATTTATCAGTGGAACGATATGTTTGGTAGAACTCTTGCATATTTGACTGATCCTAAAATGTTGAAGATGAATCGGCTTTTTCTAACACAGGAGAATGAAATGGATTGTAGAAATCATTTCCGTCAAATGCTGCAACGTTTTCTTGAACTAGTTCATTGGCATTCCAAGTCAAGACTAGAGTTATTGGTTCATTAGCGACTAGATCTTCTGATGAAGCTACCATTTGAGGAGCTTCATCTTCTTCAATGACAATTGAAGATGACAATGGAGTGTCTTCAGTATCAAGAGTATTAGCAACAGAATTTTGTGACACTTCAGGAATGCTCGTCGTATAGTATTCTTCATACAAAGGACCGAACAAATTATCTAAGTGTTCTTTTGTCGGTACTGATTGAGAATCTTCCAATGAATCTTAAAAATTCAAGCAGTTGAAACTGGGTCCTGAATTGTTGCATTCAGAAGCCGTCGCTGTGAGTTCATCAAATTTGACATGTATGGTTTCCATTATCTTTTTGGTTCAGCGGTCATAGACACGAAACCCTCTTGATGACTCAGAATAACCAATAAAGATACCATGTCAGCCTTTGGTTTCATTTTCCTAAGATCATCATGATTGGATAACAAAGAGATCCGAACACATAAAAGTATTGAACATTAGGTTTTCTGCCATTGATCAGCTCATAAGTAGTCTTGTTGTACCTTGTGTG